>PVJL010003816.1:0-146351 GCA_004026885.1 Lyroderma lyra | reverse complement strand
TGCCCCCGCGTCCTGCATTTGCACACCCCGTCTGGCTACAGTGGGCAAACATGCCCATCGCTCAGCCAGCTGGACGACCTCACCTGGCTCCTGGCTGGGCCAGGCAAGAAGCCAGCTCTGTGCCAGCTCACGTGGGGCTGGGGGTCAGACGGAGAGGCAGCGTGATCCCCGGAGCGCCCTGGGACTTGCTAAAGCCTGAGATGGGAACAGCCAGAACCGTCCCTCCCACGCTCCTTCCCCAGAGACACACTACGGAGCAAGATCTTCCGTCCGCAATTTCCCACGGTTTCAGCGTCATTAGTTTTGTGGGAAATTTTCACTCAGGTCACTCTTGGCCAGCTTCCTTCCTCTCAGGAATCCGTAGCACCGGCTCCTGCAGGGCCGGCATAAGCCCCGCCCCGGCCACGCCCATCGCCCCGCCCCTTGGCCTCGCCTACCTGCCGCTCTCTGCGCCCTCAGCCCAGAAGGAACCAGGACCCCTGGGGTCAAAGCCCAAAGGCCCCCTCTCTCCATCTGCCGGTGCTCCTGGCCCAATGCCTGCCCCCACCCGCACCCTGACATCCTTAGGCTCCCAGGGACTCCCTGAAAACCCCCAAGGTGGAACTTACGTTTGGAAAACACCTCATTTAGAACCGTCTTGAGTTGGTTGGCGCTGATCTCAGAATCCTAGAAAGAGGAACCCAGATGCAAGTCACGTCAGGCCCTGCCAAGCTCTCCAAGATGTTAAATTAATGTAGAGTCAGACACCAGGTCCACAGACCCTATGATGTCAAAACGCTGTGACATCTTTACAACTCAAATTCCTGGTTTCTCTGGGGCCCCCCATGGCCTGGGGGGAAGTGTGCGTTGATGACGTGAGCACGTACACCACACGGCAGAAGCCTGCCTCATGGTGGGGGAAGGGGCTGTGTGTCTGAGGCATGCTTAACCCAAAACAGCAAAGAGTAGCAGACAATAGAGGCTACACTGATGGGCCACACCCCGATGTGGAATACCCTCACATTAAAAAACAAAACAAACAACTCAGCAATCACTTTAGAGTTAAGAAAGCTGTGATTTTGTAAGCTGCTAAACACCACAGACATACACGATGTAATCTGTCATTTCCACGTGATACAGTTTCTTGGGGTTCCCAGCTACCAAGTGGCAGACAGACTGTCTCACCCCAAAGCACCAGGCACTTCCCACGGCCGCTATGGGAGCTGCCGGTCCACGCAGTGGCCCGTCTCACACCAGGAGCAGAGATGTAGGGGACTGGGACTTTTGGTGTGCATGTGAGATAAACACTGAACCAGAGGGAAGATTTGTCCCTTAGCTCTCAGCTAGGGGACAAGCCTCAGGCAGGATGACAAATGAGGTGCAGAGAAGGGTGCTGGACTGAGATCTGGTTTCCTATCATGACTCTGCCCTTTACTCACCATGCGACCTTAGCCAAGTCACTTCCCCTCGTGAAGTGTGCTTTTATCATTTGTCCCATTTCCCCCACCCTCCACCCCGTGGGCCCCGGCAGCTCTGGAAACACTGAGATCGGTGCTGCACACAGAGTGGCATCTCCTGTGAGGGCCACTGGTACTGAACAGGCACAGTAATGAAATTCAGACACAGAACCTTCCCAGTAACGAAAGCTGAGGACCCTCTGAAAGGCCTCCAGGACTAGAATACCGCGCCCATTAGCCAGCCAGGAAAGACAAAGGATGTTGAAAGCCAAGGTCGGACCTTGGCCTGTCCCCCATGAGCCCTTGCGCCCTCGCCAGCTCCTTCACCTGTCTGTGCCTGTTCCTTCACCAGCACGGCAGGGAGAGGGCCTGATACTGCCCCACGCTGCAGAGGGAAGGGTACGTTATGTGAAGAACTAGTATACAAATAGGAGCTTTTACGTTTTTATCTCGCTTGATGTAAAGCGACCTGAGCGTTGTGACCATTGCCCTGCCCCTCCGGGAGTTTGCCCCTGCCCTCCACTCACCTCCCCTGCCAGCTTCTCCAGCAGACTCTGGAACTGGCCATCTTCCTGAGGCCCCTCGCTGGGATGTGGCTAAGAGACAGGACGACGGCAGAGTTCACACGGGGATGGTATTTGGCGTTTCCTCGTGCATCCACAGAAATAGGAGCTTCCAAATTTGATATATGTGTATGCCAAGTGCTAGAATGTGTCCGCCCTGGCATCCTCTCAGCCAAAAACTAGGCAGCTGTGGCGTGCCATGTGGGGCCTCTGCAGAGACACCTCAATCCGTTTGCATAGGCAGAATGGAGGGGAGGCAGTTGGGCCTGTGCCCCATGAAGAGAGTTCTGTCCCACCCCTGGCCAGGGCCCAGTGTGGCCCCATGACACTACCCCTCACAGAGCAGCCACACTCAACATGCTGCCTCCGTGCACATCTGAGGAAAAGGACAGTAAACTGAAGACACGAGGGAGTAAGGCGGGTGGACCTACACCTCAAACCTTGAATGTTTCTTCCTTCAAAGTCTACTCTGAGTCACCTCCTCCAGGAAGCTTTCCCAGACTAGGAGCTCGCTCCAGCACCTCTAGACAGCACACACGCAGGCTTAGACCCATTCCTGGTGTGAGCCTCCCATCATCTTTTTCATATGCTTCCAGCATTTTGTCCTCTGAGAGACTAAGAGCAGGGTACTGTATCTCTCCCCCCACCACCACCATTGCCTTTTCTATCTTGCACGGAACTGCTCAAGCACACAGAAGTGCTCTGTCTGTATGTCCAGCTGACTTTATATGGGGACTAAGATTCTACCCCTTCAGCAGGTGGGAAGGTGTCCCAGTGCTATTTCTATCTCATGTCTATCAGGAAGAGCCAGGACCTAGAAAACGTTGTGGCCCTGGTGAATAAAAAGTCCTTACTATATAAAGGACCATCCTTAATATATAAAGAGCTCTCATGAACAATGAGAAGCCCCAATGACTGCTATGCAACCATGTCAGAGCTTGACGTACTTAAAGATTACGTACTTCGTGTGGATTTCCAGCTACCATGTCCCCAATTTCCCTGAAATACAAAATAAAAAAAAATATCAACCAACTAAGAGTAAGTAAAAACATATAGCTAATGGCTAGGTCCTTTTAGGAAGCTCCTTACCCTTCTGAGAAATTGGCTTCCCACCTTTATTCAAGACCTTTATTCAACTCCCACTAGCACCAAACTTCATAAACCGAGTATGTTAACTAGGATCCCTCCCCCTCACCCCCTCAATCCCCATGCCCCACCTTAACGTTTTTTGTCTGCTTGCTTTTAACTGTTTTGTTTCATTTTGTTTGTTTACCAGAGACAAGAGAGCTCTCAGGTTCACTTGGTCCTTCATGGGATCTAGAATGTTCACCCTGGTGGACGACTCTTCCGGAGAATCTCTCCCACCTTGCTCTAGCTACTACTGTTCGCTCCCCTGGGAACCCAGCTCTATGACTGCAGCAAGCCCATAGCCCACATGTGCATGCATACATGTACGTGGTATGTGTGTGTGTGTGTGTGTGTGTGTTTGCATGGGTAGTATGTATGGGTGGTGTGGGTGGGTGGTATGTATGCATGCATGCGTATATTTGTGTATGCATGTGTGTATATGTGTGTACATATGCATGTGTATATGTCTGTGCATGTGTATGTGTCTGTGCGTGTGTGTGTGTGTGTGTGTAAGGGGAGGAGGTGGTGCTCCCTAGAGCCTACTCTACAGGCCTCACATCCCCCCTGCTGGGAGGACAACCTTCTAGCCAGGATGTTACTGGTGTCCCCTCTCTCCAGCCTTGACCTTTTGTTAAAGAAAATTCCCCGGTGTCCTATAGACCGAAGTAGAGGGCAGGAGTGAAGGACCCTTGGGACCTGTGGTGTTATATTTCTTCTGGAAGCACCAGCTAGGAGCTGAGGGAAGGTCACACACGGCAACAGGGCCACAGTCCTCACCGCCCGGGGAACCCAGACCCCCCGACCCCCACCGAGGGAACGGACACGCACAGGGCCCGGGCCTCCTTCTCTGAGAACACCCTCAGGCAGAAGTCGCCGTCCTGGAAGGGCTCGAAGGTGGACGGCACCACCAGGTACTCCCCGGGCGGCAGCCGGGCCCGGCCCGAGACCTCCCGCAGGTTGACGTAGGTGTTGGAACGGGCTGCAGGCTGGTGGCTCAGGAAGAAGCGCTGGCCCAGGTGCACGTCCGTGTGACTCTCCAGCTGCACAGAGAGCGACAGTCCGAGTCACTCCCCCTGAGACCTGGGAGGTGGGAGCTGAAGAGTTCGGTTATGTTGCTCTGACTTAGGGATGGGTGACTTTTAACGCTGGGCTAAGGAATCAGGACACCATGGATTATGTTGTGAACTCAGAGTATGTTGATCAGCAAGTGTATTCAGAGCACCTCATGGGTGCCAGGCCCTGTCTCAGGCATTGACCTTGACTATGTGACATTGGCCAGACCCTCGGTTCAAATGAAGGGTACAACAGCAGGGCCTCTCGTCTGTGCTCTGCTTCTCTCTGGATATTCGTTTCCATGAATTGTCCCCTCACTGAACCCACACTCTTATTCTGTGGGTGTGGCATTGAGCACCCCAGTACAGGCCTGAGAAGTGAGTTTAAACCCTGGCCTTCAAGCAGAAGCAACCAGAAGGTTTTGCCTGTCTGGGACTATTGCTCTGCAAGGTAACCAGGGCAAGCAGGCTGGGAGGGCAAGACAGAGGGGAAGCTGCACCTCCCCCTCCAGGCCTTGTCTCTCCTCAGACAGGAGAGGATGCTCCCCAGGACCCAGCTGTTTGCTGGAGGGAGAGGAAGTCTGTGGGTGTATGACATAGGCTAATTAGTGACAACACAGGTGTCAGTGTCATCGTTGCTGTAATTAAGCCTCCTACGGCACTGTATCTTTATAACCTATCTTCATCTAGACGCCTGGGACGGGGCAGAGGCTAGTGAGCTGCCAGGGCTGTGACTTCTCTGTGACCCAGAGCCAGAATGCCCACCCCAGCATGGACAGTGTCCATTCACGGTCACCAGACTGCAGCTCAGGGTCTCTGGTGATGGGAGCCTCTCAGGGCACCAGGCGAGATCCACGCTGGACAGACAGCCCTTCCGTTACAGGGCCACCCACTCAGCCTGGGACAAGATTTAAAAGCTCTGCAGGTGTCCCCAGCATGGAGCCAACGAGAGGCTCACTGGGCCAGAGCGACCTGGGGGCCTGCACTTGTGCCATGAGTCATGCCAGTCCCTGCCCCAGGAATGCAGCCTGGGGCTCCTCCCTCCAACCAGCCCGAGGCAAATGGGACAGGTGGGTGACACCTGGAATGGCAGCAGGAAGTCCAGGTGTAAGTATGTGGCAATGCAGACATCTCTTTAACCCAGCAGGAAAAGCCAGGAGCCAAAAAGATAAAAAGGCGGTGCCTGCTTTTCTCATTGGAGCTCAGGGCGTTCATTTCTGTTGAGACGCCCAAGTCTGCTCAGTAATCATCTTGCTGGGATCAGACCGCCAGGAGCACAGGGGTCAAAGGTCACCATGTCCCCTTCCCCTGGGAGGTGGGACGCAGGACTGTCTTTACCTGCTCTCAGGGTGACCCAGTCACCAGGCCGTGTGGGGGGCGGTGGGGCCCGGGGGCGGGGGGACCGGCTGCTGGACACAGAGGCTGCCGTGTACCTTCAGAGGCGGCCACACTACGTCTTACCAAAGGAAGGCCGTCACTGTCAGCACTCACGTACCTCTGTGGGGACCTGCAGGACAGGAGAGACGAGCAGGTCACCTGAGAGTGCCGAGGCCCATTCTTGGTGCCTGTGCACCGGCCCTGCTCCAGACGGCACCACCCGGGACCACAGGGGGACAAAGTTCACACTAAAGGGAGAGACGCGTCAGCATTTCTGGCGCTGCAAAGTCACTGATGAATTTCAAGGCCATCAGTAAGTAGACCACTGAGCCCTGGAAATGTGAAAGAAAAAAGGATCTACTTTTTCTTTCTTTAACTTTCTTTTCTGGTTGTAATACCGATCATGACCCCAAATTCCTCAGGGGTAATAACCTTGGGGGTTAAATGAGCACTAACATTTTTATGGACCTCCAGACCTGGTCTCCAGACCAAGGGTGCTCAGACAGGGGACCTCATTCAACATGAGCTGTAACTTATCCCGCAAAGGGCAACAGCGCCGGGGTCAAGGACAGTCACATAACCAAGGTGAACCCCTCGGAAGCCTCTCCAGGAATTGGAACTAAGGGAAAGGGACCCTTCTTCTCTGCTGAGATATTACGGGCGCTGTGAAGAGGCCAGAGCAGGACTGACAGCAGAGAGGACGTGTGGAGAGAAGGGGTCCCGAGAGCACACAGGCCCCTTGTCCCAAGTGTCCCTGCCCTTGGGCCCCTGCATTTGGCGACAGGAGCTGGCGAGTTCCTTTTTAGCTTATCTCAGTAGAGGTATAGGCTCTATCGCCTGTGACTGGCAACACTGACTCCCACAGGAGAACAGCTCCCAGAGGCAGAGTGAGCCCTCCGTGCCCAGGGTAGAGACGAGCGTTCAAGCCCCGCTCTGTCACTTCCTCCCTTTGCCCGGCCCCAGCCCATGCCATGCAGGCTCCTTTGACCAGGGTTGTTGTTTGCGGCTCAGGTCCGTGGGCAATGGCCTAACTCTCTGGGAAAAGAAAATCAGGGGGAATTTGGCTCAGCTGGCCTCCTCACTCTGCAGCCCCCATTTGTCCGTGTCAGCCTCTCCAGTCAACATGCCCATGGCCGCCGGCAACGTGGTCCGGGGTCCTCCCCGCCAGCAGTCACTGGGCCAGAGCTGAGCCAGCAGGCCTGAGCCTGGCCCACTGATGGATGGCAACGGACGGTCACCTTTGCAATGCGGGATCCTGAATGCCAGCTGCAGGCCTGCCTGGCGGAGGCTGCTGTCACTGCAGGAAGGTAGCAGGGCAGAGAGAGGAGGCCAGACAAGCAGGGCTCTTCAGCCTTCGGGGTTTCTAGCTGCTCCTCAATGAGCGTCAGGTTTTCAGCCTCTAACCAGACTCCAGTTAGCAGACAGTGAGAGCCAGAGGAGGTAGGTACCGGGGTCAGAGATCAGTGTCCCCTACAATTCCTACACTCCCTACAACCCCAGGTAAACCCTAAAGCCCTATACACCCCCACTCAACCTAACTAAAACTGCCTATGTTTGCAGATGTCATCCTCTAAATGTTATGCCTCCAGCCACAAGAAGAAGGTCCACAGGTCACATAACACGGGGGTATTTTCTAAGCGGCTATCACGTGCCGTCTGACAATGGACAGGCTGTATGTATGTGTTATGTGTGAGAGCAAATGCCATGCTGACAAAGCTAGCTCAGTGTGCGTGGTAGCACACGTCCCTTCGGGAGAACGCTTTGCTGACCTGGTCACATAAGGGAGGGGCCCATGGACAAAGGGCCTTCCTCTCATCCCTGAGGAGCTCACCCCTTCAGCCAAGCCCCCCTACCACCTGCTCCCCAAAACCATCACTGACTTTCCCCCGCTGGCTGGAATATCCCCACTTCTCCCCTTGTACAATCCAGCTCATCTTGGAAGTCCTCTCCTCTGTGAAGCAGTCCCTCTCTGAGGTGACCTCCGCCCACCATGCTGGTCCCCATCATAGCGGATCTGACCTGCCCTATAGTTAGCTGGCTGGCTGATTTCCTCTCTAGACTTGTGAGCACCTTGAGAGCAGCAACCAGGTGCCATTTCTGTGTGTTTCAGCTTTCTGCACATCTAGCACATAGTAAATACTCATTAAAACACACAGCATTGCTGTGCATCCAGGAACGGCCTTCTCGTGTTTTTATCCCTGTAAGTAAAGACTCTTGCTTGGTGCTCTTTACGTTCTGGGTGGGGAAGGATGGGCTAAGCTGGGGTAGAGTCGGAGCTTATGTATTTGACTCGTTTCTCCTGCCATCAAGCAGCAAGGATTTTCCAACAAAAATTATCCACACATCCTAAGCTCCAAAGCCCCAAATTCCAAAATAAGAGAAAGGAAGGGGCTGCAGGTGGCAGGAGCTCAACGGTCGCTCTGTCCCTTGCTGGCTCTTTATTACAACACTTGTTTCTCTCACATTAATTTACACTGAGAGGTTGGGCCTCCGCCCAGCTGTTGGTCTCCCTGATTAGAATTGTATTTCTCCCAAGAAACTCATTTTTACCAAAATTGTTTAAAGACAACCACCATGAATCCTTCCCAACATTTGTTCTAAGGAACCTGGGCCTGTCTACAAAAGGTAGATTCCAGTTGGTTCCTGACTAGGCTTGTCAAGACCCGGGGGTCGTGCTTTAACATGTCCGTGGGGCTGTGACATCCACAGAGGGGCCATCACCAGTGCAAACTGGCGTGTTGAGCCTGGTCCTGCAGCCTGAGATGACAGCCAGCTGTGGTCCCCAGTCCAGAGACACCACACTGGAAATGGCCACAGACATAAGTAGCTTCCCACACCTCAGCTCACGCTCTGCGTGTTCCAACAAGGGTCTCAAGGTTGCCCGGGTAGAGAGGAGCATTGGTCTTTGTCTCCTGTGTCCAGCCGCCCTTACCCCTTTCCCCCACATACTCTGTGTTTCCTCCAGTTCCCTATGCCCCGTGTTCTTGGTTCCTGTCCCCTGAGAAGCCTATGCCTAGAAAGAGTCTAATAAGAGTATTTACACTGAGCCCTCAGTGACAGGCAAAGTTTAATAAAGTATACATCTCAATTAACGGGAGAGATTTAAGCCATAGGAATGAATCTCTAACTGTGGAATTCAGGCCTCAGTGAGACCATGGGAAGAGGAAGGGGAATGCTTGATTAGGAATACTGAAGCAGTAGGAAAGATGTGCTCCATTACTGGCCAAAGTATTTCAACCAAAGACATCAAGAGTGCAAGGTAGGCTGGGCCCAGCGAGGGAGTACCTTGTAGACGGCATAGCCAATGCTCAGCAAGCCCTGTCCGATCCTCTTCTGTCTCCTGCGGTTCTTCTGCATCAGACCCAGCAGCACCGTACAGCGGGGGTCACTGATGCCCTCCTCCTGGTGGTCATCCACCTCGGCCAAATGGATTTTGAACTGGGGATTGGTCCAGTAAGTGGCTGGAAGTCCCCAGGAGATGGTGAGGAAACAGAGAAGAAGGACATGAAGGGAAGAAAATGTGATCATCCCAAGGACGGCTGACAACTGGCCAAATGCTGCCTGGTAAGCTGGTGGGCAAGTTGTCTTCTCCAAGAAGTCAGGCATTTTCTTCCAGCCCCCGCCCCCACCCACACACCCACAGACACATCCCACAGCATTCGGGAGCTCTGCACGTGTCCACTGATGAACCAGGAGCCCAGATGTGCTTGACTGGGGATATCCAAGGTCCCACGGCCCCCCGGCTACACCGGGCCTCACTAGGAAGTAACTTCCAGGTCTTCCTAGAGAAATGATGGACATCTCCTTGGTCTCAGCTCCTAGCCTATGAAGCCAGACCCACCTCCTAGAGGACTGGAGACTTCTGGGTAAAAAGTACGTCCCTGGGACTGATGTGAACACAGTTCAGGTGAGATGTGCTGCCTCAGGGGCCTCTACCGACAGGCGATAAAGACAACCACTCTGGTCCCTGGAGACTGCCATCTGATAGCCACATGTTCACCCCCAGAGAGGCCCCAGCTTCGAATCACAGCCCAAAGCCACCCTAATTGCTGATCCCCATCCGTCAGCCCAAAGGCCTCACTTGACGGTTCTAGCATTGCAGCCCACTGATGAGACACACTCCTTTCAAGAGTAAGTCACTTAATAATGCATGAGGAATAATAATTGGCAATTAAGAAGGATGCCTGCCCCACCACGTATGGAGATTTTAAAAGACTGCTTCATTTCAAATATGATTTTCTAAATGATCTCTCAACATAGTGACTAGACTAGCCAAGGCACAGAGAGGTCAGACGGGTCATCCCAGGGCACACAGCAATTCTGTGACAGTCAAGTGGCAGAGCATAATTGAAGAAGATGAGGCTTGACAGGCATCTCTATGCCAGGGCCTCGACACTTTCAATAATGATGTGCCCTGCGGGGAGAAAGAGTTCTCAGAGCCACCAAATAAGGGTCCAAGTTGATGAAATAACAAGGCATTCACAGGTGACCAGGAGTCGCTGATTATTATTTCTTTCTTAACAATCAGAGTATTTATTCAATTACAACTTCCCAGAATCTCTACTTCCTGATTCTTTTATTTCAGGCACAAGGTGTGGATTTATAGCCAAATACCGGTTCCAGGGGAGACAGAAACAGTTCTGTAGTCTTCAATACTGACATCGTCACCAAAGGGCAGGGACAATCCATCTCTCCCCGACAGCTAATTGGCGGTTCAGACAGGACACTGATTTGGCTTATACAGACACCTCAGCCAGCTAGGTCAGGTGAAAATGAACAGGCACCCCCTGCAGTTTTGAGCCCCCGCCCCCCCCGCGCGCAAAAAAATGATCTGTGCAAATTTACTAGGCATTTTCTACTAGCTGCTAATAGTGGGGCCTATTTTAATCCCTCCCACATAATCACGACTGCAATCTCCATCTACACTCTGTTTCCTCCTCAAGAGAACTGCAGGATGAGACCGGACCATAAAATAACACGCCCCATTGGTGTAACCCTCCCCGTTTCCAAAGCGTTTCTGAAAGTGCGTGTTACCGCTCCGTGTTTGAGGATTAGGAAACTGCAGCCCAGGAAAGGGACCTTCCCAGGACCCCCCAGCTGGTGAGCTGAGCTATGGTGGCAGAAAAGGACCTTGCCTCCTTGCTCTCTGCTCAGCCGTCACTTCTGTCTCCAGAGATGGGTGCCCTGGGTTACATGGGGGGTGGAGGCGAGAGCTGGTTAAGGCCCGGGCGGGCACTCGTAGGGGAGTTCGTGCTAATGTGCTTCCTCACCCCATGCACGGCCCTGCAGTGAGTTCTGTGAGAGAGGAAAGGTGGCCCTGTCCGGTGCTTAGTCTCAGTCGATCATCATGTCACCATTGACTGGCCGGGAGCACGGGCCAGGGGAAGTGGACAGCGGAGACAGCAGGTTTCGCTGTCCTTCCTTCTCCTTAGAGAGGTGGGGTTGGGTTTTTTCAGAGTTCCTTTCTTAGGTGCTGCCCAGCTGGCCGGACCTAGGAGGAGCCTATATGTGGACGTATTAGTGATCTGCATGAACGGGAGGCTTCCCACCTTTAATGCCACGAAGGTTAGTGCAGAAGCAATGGTTTGCACCAGTCTGTCCCCTTGCATGGAGCTCCAGTGACTCCCATGAGAGTGCCTGGCCACTCCCAGGTCCCCTTTGAGTGGCCACCCGGGACGCACACAGTCAAGCCCCTCCACCTCCGCCCCGGGCACAAACACAAAGCACAATGGCTGCTCTGACAGATGCCGCCCGCTGAAACTGCAGAGGTGGCACCCGGGCTCTGCCAGCACACCATCAGCCAGTTAGTCCCAGCGCTCAGCAGGATGGGTGCCAGCCAGCTAGGTTGGGTGAAAAGTGCACCAAGTGCACAGTTACTGAGAAAAAGCAGGTCCTTTGGGGGCAGGGGCAAGTGGGGGAAGCAGGGCCAGTCCTAACGCACAGACGCTGAAGAACAGTGTTACCTGCCATCAGGCCTCAGGGGAGGCGCTGTGGAGCCGGCCCGCCCTGCTGCCCTGGCTTCCAAGCCCGAAAGGTGCCCAGGAGCCAGAGAACAGCATGCAAAAGCATTGCCCAAGGATTAGCCCATGGACACCCCACTCGGGGAGGCAGGGCCGCACTGCCCTTTGGCTCACCCGGGTAGTTCTGGCAGCCGCCCGCCGTGGAGCCCCGCGTCCAACGGCCATTGAACAGGACCAGGTTCCATTTGTGCACCTCCTCGCTGCTCAGGGAGTCCGGGGACAGGTTGCAGATCTCCAGCCGGGAAAAGTGACTCAAGAAATCTGAGAAAGACATCCTGTGGGGGAAGAGGGACCAGAGGGCTGTCCGTCAGGGGAGCGGGGCTGGAAGGCGATGGGAGGCACGGCCCCTGGGCCCAGGGAAAAGCAATGGCGGGGGGCGAGCCTTCTCTACAGCCTGTTGATGCAAATACTCAGGGACCCCTGTCCCACATCCTCACGACTGTCAGCGTGTCTGTCCTTACTAGACCACGCTCCTCCCGTCTCACCAGCCAAGCAAAGAGAATGAACCATGAAGAAGAGACCCCAGGAGGTCGTCCCAACAAAGGGCCTGCCCCCAGGCTGGGCTCCACCTAAATCCACAGGCGGTGTCCCCCCAGTTAACTCTGACTGATGTTGAGCACAGAGACGCACTCTAAGCCACGGCATATTCAGGGGGGGCGCTTGCTCGCTTCCTTGGCCCACCGGGAGGAAGTTACCCTACTTCGGTGCTGCACTAC
This sequence comes from Lyroderma lyra, assembly GCA_004026885.1. Taxonomy (NCBI): domain Eukaryota; kingdom Metazoa; phylum Chordata; class Mammalia; order Chiroptera; family Megadermatidae; genus Lyroderma; species Lyroderma lyra. The sequence continues at coordinate 134,059 of PVJL010003816.1, read as the reverse complement.
ATCTTAGAGTAGAGAGGTGGGAGGACGCGTGTCTCACTGAGAAAGTACAGAAAGCAAAGGAGACAGGCCGAGGGCTCCTCTATGTTGAGGGCCCAGATACGTGCTTTTAGCTTTAGATGTGCCGGCGTAGAGGTGGCATCATACTAGGGGAGCAGCGGGGAGAAGCATGGAAGCTCCCCCTGGCCCAGACCACGCCGGATCCCTGGAACGCCTGGAGGTTCGCTGTCCCACCTCCGCCTGGGAGCGAGTGCGCAGCTGCGGCCCGCCCTCCAGCGGCCAGCTCTCTCACCAGAACTCGCCGTCCTCAGCTCTCTTGTCCAGCTCTTCCTTCTGTCTGGGGTCGATGTAGTTCCACTCTGGTGCACTGGGGAAAAGGTAATACAATTTCAGCTGCTTTTTGTTTGTTTTTGGTTTCGTTTTGTTTGAAGTGGAGCAGAGGCAGCCGTTCCTGAAGGATTAGTTAGGATGCAAGTTGTTCACTGCAGCAAAACTCCGCCCCCAAAGGCCAAAAATGGAAGACGAGAAAAAATAAAGATAAAAAAATAAAAAGCCGGGTGGAAAGGCAGAACAGAGAGCACGTGGGGGAGGGGTCAGGCCGGGGACATGGATGCCACCATGGTCATGAGCATGCTGGGCCCTATGTTGACTCTCCAGGCAAGGTTCAGGCTTCTCATTAGGACTCCCAGGCCCCCGATCACAGGAATGGGGAGGTCCCAGGGAGGCCACGTGTGTGTCGCAGCAAGGCATGCACTTGAGTGAGTAGCAATGAGTACATTGTCATTCTGGCCCATCTGTGAGTCGGGGGTGAAAACGTTAGGAGAGAGGGTTTGACCATCTCTGGGCACACAGCCACAGTCCATTTCCTGACTCAGCAAGAATGACAATCAGGCCCGATTCTGGGGCAGTTTCCCTGGAGTAATGTCACCCTGTGAGGCCTCCCACAGCAATACCCCCAAACTCTGCTCAAACGCCATCTCCAGCTACTTGACCTTTACAACGTTCAGTTCCCCTGAAATAGGCATGCAGCGTCTAAATAACTGAGCGATATATCAAGATCCATCATTTTTTAAACATGTCTTTCCCGAATGCTTTCAGCAAAATGTGAACATCTCCGCTTCCCTGTGTAAAAGCTGGGGTATGCCCATGCCCAGGCTCTACGAGCCCCCAAGGGACTGGACAGGAGAGCTCCCAGGGATTCTGGAATTCACCAGAACACTGATTGGTTCAGAAGCACATCTCAGAAGGTGCTTGTTATAAACCAAGATTAGGGGACATGCTGGAGATTTCTAGATCTGAGCTTAAGCTCCCAGTTGGTTTTTTGAAAAAAGACAAAAGGATTTAATTTAACTGGACATTGGGCTGAGCCTAGAGATGTCACCTCCTTAGGGATGCAATGCCTTCTGCCCCCAACAGTCAATACATGAGGTGACCCCAAGCTGTCCCCACCTCCACCCTTGGGCCTGTCCCAGCCTGTCACAGAGTGGGTAGCATCAGGGAAAGGACAGGAAGTTACAGAAGCCCTTGTGGCAGCTGGTAAACAGCAGCTATGACACCCTTTGGGAGCAGTCGACAGAATTGGGGTTCGGGGTTTGCTTAACCTTAGGCAGTCTTGACTAGAGGAGGCCACTCCTGGGCTCTCTGTGAAGGGAAGCACTGCAGTTCTGAGCAGTTTAAATGTTCCCTTCCAATGCCCTCGTGGCCACACGGAATAGGACAGCACATGGGGTTCACCCGAGGTTTAAGGACCTATTGGGAGGGGGGCTATTATTACGACCATTCCCATTCCTGGTGGCTCTTTGTCAGTGACACTGGCGAATTCCATTTCCTCCCCAGTGTCAGCCTGCGCCCCCATGCCAGGAGTGGCGACTAGGAGGAAACCAGCTCCCGCCCTCCGCACCACAACGACATCGATCCCAGGCACAGGGGCGGTGGGAACACCACAGGAGGCCTTGGTATGCAGTCACCGTATCAGACTGACTTCCTCTCCCTGGCCGAGACACCTGCCCAAGGAGAGTCTGTCCGGTCATTAAGGACTTTGTGGGCAAAGATCAATACCCGCCCCGTCAGGAGCGCCTGGCGAGAGCGCACGCCCCTCCGTTCATCACTGCCTGCTGTGGCCAGTTGGCTCCCAGGATGGAGTTCCACTTTCTAAGTGGCATTTCGCCTGGGCGCTGAGGGGTTTGACCTTTGTCAGAGTGACCAGGGTTTGTGGAAAGAATCCAATTGTGAGTGATTGATCTCACCAAGGTGCAGCAGGTGGGAAATGCACAAACACTTCAGCCCTGAGCAAAAGTCACCGGAGCTGCCCAACTTGCAAATCCCAAGCAGCAATCCAGGACCGAAGGACAGCTAAGTGGGTCTGACTTGTCCCAGCCTGGGACCAGTTACTCCCCTCAGCTGAGCAGACTGTGTAATGCGTGGACAGAAAGTGTCGCTGAACTCACTGTACCATCGGGGTCGTCATTACTGTGTGCTTTGCAGTACAGTAATGGCCTCCGAGGGAGGTGGGGACTAGGGGACAGAGGATATCACCTACTCGTCACTCCAGGCTCCCGTCCACTCCACTTCACCCCACGGATTCCTGAGTCTGATCAGCTTCTCTGGACGGCCACAGAAGTCCACCTGCAAGGTCCACGCACACAAAAGCAACTGCCATTGTGGTCTCTGGCTGCCCCCCCATTGATGTCTGTACCCCTAGAAGATTTGCAGTGTATTTTTCAAACGTCTCTAAGCAACCACATTTCATTGGCTTTGAACGTGTGTTTTCAGGCCTTCTCCAAGTGCTCTATTTTTCACAATGTGTTCGAGTAAATGGTGGGTCTAGCACAGAAACAAGCGTATGTCTGCTTTAACTTGGATTTAGATTTTCATAGTTGACTCTATTCTTAATATATGAGACCTAAGGAGAAGAAATGCCCTCCCAGCAAATACTAACGCACAGCAGTCAGCATTTATTGAGCATGAACTATATGAACTAGGTATGGTTCTAGGCATTTCAAATGAGCTATTATTGCCTCATTTAAACCTCGAGACAATGTTGTGAGCTGGGTACTATTATTATCTTCATTTTACAGCTCAAAAAGTCGGAGACTTGGAGATGTTAACTTATTCAAGATTACCTAGTTAGTGAGTAGTAGAGATGGAGGGCGGGCACCCAGGCCATCACTCTCCAAAGCCCATATTCTCATAAATCCACACATACTGACTTCCCCTACTACTTATTGAACAGTTACTATGAGCCCACATGCTCGCATTTGCCACACAAATGTAATGAATGCAAGAGCTGAGACACCCACTGCATTTCCCTTTTTGCCTTGACTGCCAGGAAACCCAAAGCAAAATTAATCTCTCAGTTGATGCACTGGGTTTAGCCAAGATTGTCTGGTGTGTTTTACCTTAGTTGTATGAGGTCTTATTGTGTCCATGCTTTTCATGGTAAACCACCTCAAATCCTATTTGGGTGTAGGCAGAACACAGTAAATAAAAATAATGAAAATTACAGCCCACACTGTCTCCTTGGGTTGGAGAGTGAAGAACACCTTGTGTTCCTTCCCGTGATCATCCCCACCCCCGAAAGTTGGGACAGGTAACCCCACCCCCAAAAGTCGGGAAGGGTAACCCTGCCCCCGAAATTCGGATGGGTATCACTGCCTTAGTTCTCTTTGGGGACGCTAGGGGTTTCCACTGCGTGACCTGCATACACACACTTCTTGGAATACATGTAGACTCTAAGTGATGATTTCCAGAACCTTCTTCCCCTTCCTGGCTACATCTCGGAGCCTGCGTGTAGTTGGAACCCATTGAGCCATAGCTCCGAGAGGTGACAGTCATTCCCCGTCTTTGAGTGGGTAGGACTCAGACGGGCCCTTGCAATGAGCAAAAGCTGATGCACAGTCCCCAGTCCATGCTGCCGAGGACTGGCTGCACCTTGGCGGGCGTGGAAACGCTTTCTCTCAGGGATGCCCTGGACTTACCGTAGTGTCGTCACTCGTTCCCCTCCCCCACCCCACCCCCCAGCTTGACTTTACCTCCTCGATTCCAGTGACAGAGTAAGCATGACTCTTCACCAGCTTCTGGCTGGTGATGGCTTCTGTTTCCGCTGCACTGGAGACCTGGGATGAGAATGAAGTCCACTGAGGGTGGCTGACCCTGACCTTGCTGGGGCTGGTCCTACAGGGCTTCCTGAGGACACGAGACACACTCCCGGGGTTGGGGGTGGGGGGCTGCGGGTGCAGCAGTGAACCTCGGGCAAACAGAGCCTCTCCAATCGACCCTCTTTAATTAGGCCTGCGGTGTCAGGCGGGGTGCTGCGCAGCTGCCAGGCCTGGAATATGATTACCAGCCTTTAAAAGGTCACGGGAAACCGGGAAGTCATTTATTCTCCACGAGCGAGCCCCTGCTGCTTGAAGAAGACTAATTATCCATGACGACCAGTCCCGGTTTTCCACTCCTCTCAGGAGCGGGCTTCCCCGTCATCCTTTCCCATCCCACCCCCACCCCGCACCCCCATCTCACTTCTCTACCCAAATCGCACACATCCTGCTAGGATTTTCATAGAGACACGTCCTTCACATGTCTGAGGGCCCCAGGTAAGGGCAGGAGAGGGAGAAAGAGCAGGTGAAAACAGAGCACAGGGCTGGAGGCCTCGACTCTCTGCACAATCCACAGAGCCACCCCCCAAGACAGAGCCCGAGCCCTGGTTTCAGGACCTCTCCCCTTTTCTTCAGGGACCTCTCAGCCCATCAGGTCTCGTCGATCATCCTATTTGTTTTCGCAAATCCCAAGATTACTTACCAAAAAGGCAGAGCAAAGTTAGGGCTAGGAACCCGGGGATCGAAGGGTACAGTCTTAGGGTACTTCCTTCCACAGCACCGAAAGGGCTCTTACGGGCCAGGGAAATCAGGGCCCCACAATGAGACCGACCCAGTTCCTACCTGTGAATTAGGTCTTAACCAGCTCCCATGTGTTGGGGACCAATATGTCACCAGACTTGCCCATTGAGTCCCAGACTCAGCTCTGGCCCAAAGCCTTCCCAGGCCTGTCGGCCCCTGCCCGGTCCCTTCCCTGCCACCGTGGGGGGAAGACAGAAAGCAGCTGGGCCGGCTCACGTCAATGGAGCAGGCCAGCAGGGACCCCGCACGGAGGGCCTTCCGGACGATGTGATACAGGCTGGCCGGCGGCTTCTTCAGGTCATAAAACTCAGAGATGCCGCCCGTGAAGTCCTCAAACCCCTCCACCGTGGACCCTCCGGCGAGGGCCTCATAAGAACCGTTGAGCCTACAGGAAAAGAAAGAAAACGTGCATCCGCCACAGCCATGAGCGACCCCAGCGAGGGGACCCTGTGGATCGGGGCAGGGTGGATGCTGGGACACGCTGTGGGCCAGACGGTAAACGAGGGCCGGGAAGGCGACGGGGCCGCAGCCCCGCGGGGCCAGCTCCGCGCCGCGCTGGGCACGGATCTCAGACCACCTCGCCTCGGGCCACTCATTTCCAGGAAACGCAATGCGCAACCCGGCTCCTTGGAATTCTGGGATTGGGGGGCGTGGGGAGGGCTGATGGGGTCCCTCCCTCCAGGCTGAGAGGCATCTCCCGGGCCCGGGGTAGGATAGGGCTGGAAGGAAACTGCGATGACAGAAACGGGTGTCAGGAAATGAAGCCATTTAAACATCAAATGCCAGTGAGGAGAGTAACTGCTGAACAAAGGGTCAACAGACTTGGTTGAGTTTGGTATCTAAGCTCATTGGCTTCCTTCTCCTTCTTTGTAATTCTTTTAAAAACCCCACAGGGGCCGGTTCCCTGGTGGGGTAGTGGCTTAAGGCTTCGGTGCTGTCAACGCAGCGGCCTGGGTTCAATTCCCAGCCAGGGAGCTACCCACATACAAAAAAAATAAATAAAAAATAAAAACCTCACAAGGACCTAAGATCTGCCAGGCTAAGGGGCTTGCCCCCAATTCACATGTTTATGGGGAATAGAACTGAGCTTTTAAACCTCTAACTCAAATTTCTGTTTCTCTTAGTTACTGGGGGACACAGTGCATGGGGGTCCAGGTGCTGGGAAAGACTTGGGCATGACACCTCGAGTCTAGGAAGGGGGCAGGGGAGACCCTCCAGGGGGCCTGTGGGGTCCCCTGGCGCCCACCCACCCCAACTTACTTGGCATAGGCCTTCTCCAGCAATGCACCCCAGAATTCTCTGCCTTCCTCGGAGTGCAGGAAGAGCAGCTCCCCGTCCTTGGTGGGCAGCCTGTCGTCCACGACCACCTCCACCCACTCTCCGTACTGCCAGAACTGGGGGGCGGCCAAAGACAGCAGCTGCTCGAGGGAGGGAGCCGGCAGGGACCTCGGAGCCCCTGCGTGTGTCCCTGCGTGTGTCAGCCTTAGACCTTCGGTGAACCCCAAGCTCCTGAAGAGCAGGACCTGTGTCTGACCTCTCCGGGCCCACAGGAGAGGCCGGAAACGGTGGGCAACGTCAAGTGCAGGATCTGAGTTTGTGGGTAAGAAAACATGCCCAGCATCACACAGCAGTGACAGTGGGTGGCTCGGACCCACATCCCCTGAAGCCCCTCTTCCAGACCATGAAGCCTGGGGGAGGGCGGGAGGTGGGTGGACATGTGGGTGACTGGACAGATGGGTAAGAGCAGCGGTTCTCAAAGCCAAGTGCAAAAGTATCGCCCAGAGGGACTGTTAAAACTCAGGCTTGCTGAGCCCCACACCCAGAGCGCCCGAGTCAGCAGGTCTGGGGTGGGACCTGAGAGGATGCAAAGTAGTGTCCAGGGCCACGAGCAAGACGTGCTACCTGAAAATGAAAGATCCCCGCGTAGTCCTTCTGGAAGTCCTGGTCCCTGGGAACCACCCGGTAAAGCAGCTCTTCATTCAAGGTGAGGGAGGCAATGGCCGCCAGGAGCCAGCAGTCACCTGCTCGGGGCCAGGGAGGACACGCACAGGTCAGGCCAGGCCTGCGGGGTCCCCGCTGTCTCTGACCCTCCCGTCCCATTCCGTGCAGAGTGCATGTCACACACACCCGTCTCGGCCAGACAGACGCACATCCTCCATGTCTGAAGGTCATGGGCAGCTGTCAGCTCCTGCTGTCTCACTGCAAGATGTTGGATGGAAAGTTCTCTGCTGCTCCCTATCACCCCCAACCCGCCTGCCCCCCTGCCCCCACAATGCTGACCTTTTCACATCACCTGAGCACTCAAATGGAGCAAAACATGAAACAAAGAAAATGAAGAAACAAACATCAGCCTCATTGGCTCCTTATTAGCAATGCGGACCAAACATTTGGTCGGGGGGATCTTCGGCCAGCCCAGGATGTGCGTGCGTGCGTGTGTGCGTGCGTGCGTGTGCTCCTCGCCCCGCGTGACCTTGGATGACAGAAAGGTGGCCTTTGGAGTTTCAGAGCTCCCCACGACAGCCTTGATGCCTCATTGCTTACAACACATTACCATTACATCGTCGTCGAGTGGGGCAGAAGAAGTAAAAGTCTAAAGAGGTTAAAAATTCCTGCTTGGTGCAGGTCACTCTGAGATCCAAGTAAACACAGAAGACGACAGAAGACCCCTTTCTCTGAGAGGTGAACTCCCAGCCCTGTGCCACTCAGCGGTGCATCCTTGGAAGGCATCCCTGTCCCTCCTGGTGTCGACTTCAAAGGATTGAGCACGGCCCGGGTGCCCTTTGCTTGCCTTCGCCCCCTGGGGTGGACCCGTCCTCCTAAATGGATGTCAACTTTTGTCACGTCGTCTATGGACTGTCTGTAGGTGGGCTTCTCACTATGTGAAAGAATATTTCAGCTTTCTGGCCCAATACCCGCCTCCTAGCTCCCCAGCGGAGCCCCCCTCCCTAAGAATCTAGGGTTGGGTGAGCAAGCTTCTCCCACGCATTGGGTCCACATGGCTCCAAAATCCTGCCCGTGTGTCCCAGCCTCCGCCTTTTCCATACAAAACTGTCAGAACCTCTCAGGGTGTCTTCCGACAGAAGCCCCTCCGGCCTTGCAGGGACCCCCTGAGGACCCTGCCTAGCCTCGAGCTTTCCTTTAACACTGAGGCCCAAGTGGCAGGCCTCGTCCCCAGCTGGGAACGCTCCGGCTGCTTGAGCAGGAGGGAAACTGGCCCGGGGACCAGCCTCGGGAGGTCTGCCGTGGGCTCAGAACGGTTCCATCCGCAGGTCATCCCAGAGAGGCCCTTGCCCTCCTCTCCCCCGACACAGAGGTTCATGATTTGGTCCCAAATTCATTCCTTTCCCTTCTCCTTTGAACAACCAGCCTCCTGGGCTCTTGCACGTGCCTGCTCTCTCGCTCTCTCTCGCTCTCTCTCCACGCCCCCCCCCCCCCCCCCCCCCCCCCCCCCCCCCCCCCCCCCGCAGTCTTCCCCACCCCCCTCTCACCAGGCTCTGCCTCGCTGACAAACTACCAGGAACCCCAGGTGACAGTAAACCCGGCAGCCAGGGAGGTAGGGCCGTTCGACAGGCTTTGTCACTTCTCACTACAGTATCTCATTAAAAGGCAACATCCAAAGAGAGGGTAAAATGACACAGTGTCCTTCCCTCCCTGTGACCATGGCATTCCTCTGTCCAAACAGCCCTCAGCTGCCTCCAGGGCGCAAGAACAAAATCAAAACTCCCGGGGCGTCACGACCGTCCCAACACTCCCCGCCCCGCCCTCCGGCCCTGCGCCCGCCGTGAAGCCCAGCTCCAGGCAAACTCGGACCTGCACGGAGCATGCCCGCCCTGGCCCTTTCCACCGCCGTGCTTCGGGTCATTTGTGCCCTCTGCTTGCCAAGTGCTCACTGCCACACCACCTGGCGAACCCGTCCCCTCCTCCACGAAGCCTTCTCTGATGCCTCCCTCTCCCCAGCTACCAGTCACCTCTTTTCCTTTGAGCTTCCTAAAGGCCTTGGTCATATTTCTGTATGCACGGACCTCAAGCGGCTTCAGATCACGGTCATCAACCAGACGGGACTCAAAACTCCATTTGTGCATCGGCTACTCGGTGGGATTTTCCTGGCCCAACCCCTAATCTGCTTCGGGTCCCCCAACACCGTCCTGAGCCGCTTGCGTGGGACTGTCTCTCGCCCGCCACCACTCCTCCCTGTTCTCTTCCTGCAGAGCAAGAACGGGGATCCTTTCAGCTTGGTACCCACAGCAGGTGGCTGACACGTAGTAGGAGCTCCATGAAGACGTGACGAATGGGACTAAAGCAATGACTGATGGACTGAATGAATGAATGAATGAATGAACCATCCTTTGTTCTCATGCAAGTCCCCAGCGGCACCTGCCGTCTTTGCACCTGAACGCCCCTGGTGTGAGGGGACCTGGAGCCCACGCATGGACCTGACAGAGCCCCCCTCCACCAGGATCGGGGGCTTTGCCTCTAAAGCTCCAGGCAGAGGGCGGTCACAAGGGCAGGCAGGCGGTCAGGGCACGGTCCCTGGGGCACGGGTGGGGCCCACTGCTCTGCAGCCCTTTCCGAGGCCGGTGGCCTCTCACACAGACATCAGAGCAGCCACACGGCCCTTGTGGTGGGAGCTGTCGCCAGCGGCCCACCTAGAAAGCTCCTCAGACATTAAAATTCAAGGCACGGGGATAACATGTCCCTCAGCTGCTGACATCAACCAGGGCTGCCCAGCTGGAGGAGAGTTTAATTTTCTCTTCATCTGCCTCACTCCTGACATGTCACAGGGCCACCTGGCTCTCGCAGCGAGCATGGCGCTCGGAGGAGGTGCAGGGGGTCCATGGGCTCTTGGCTTCCTGCCCGTGGCTGTATGCAGTGCAAATGGATCGCCGTGGACAAGATGCCCTTTCTAAGGGACATATCCAAATGAGTGTGGTCCCCTTCCAAAGGCCCTCTTGGGAGAATAAACATTTATTCTGTGGCTTAAAATCTTCCAGGAGCTTGTTTGGGGGACCTGCCTGGAAGCCTGTCGCACCTTGTTTGGATTACTCTCAGTGGGCTCACGGCTTTGATCTTTGAGCATAGTTTTCATTTTCAAAGCCAGCCAAGAGGCTTTGGGAAGCAAGATGAGGGGTATATAAGGTGAACACAAAAGCTAGGAAATGATCTTGGAGGACAAGTCCCTCTGCCCCAGCCACCTCCAGCGAGGGCCGGTCATGGGTTAGAGTTTCGGCCAACCAGGAAGATAAAGGGTGGGGGGGGATCCAGAGTCGCTGACCCCCTGGTTAAGTTGGGGGACCACCTGAGCTTTGTTCTTTTTACTCCTTATTCAGGTTATATGAGGGTTATCCAGAAAGTATCCAGCCATGTAACATGAAAAAATAGAGACATTTATGGCTGGATTTTTTCTAGACAGCCCTGGTATATGTAATGTGTTTAATGTTCATTAAAACAATAAACTGAGTTCTTTGATGCTACTCAAATAACGATGCCTAGAACCCCCAGGCATCGGGGGGTTCAGGGCTTTCAGAAAACAGACCCCAGTTACGACAATGAAGTCCCTGCCCTGCTCTGTCATGGAAAGATTTAAGTCAGTCGAAGCGATCCTGAGTCAGGCTTTGCTCAAACATTCTGTCTACCTATTACAATCAAAGGCTGGAGGTCTGAACACCTACTGTTGTTACAGGTCACGGGTAGCAAGAACTCAGGCTGTAACTTAAGGGAATTTCCCAAACACCAGGGGAAGAAGTGGAGATGCTCCTGGGCTACAAAGAGAAAGAGAGAGGAACGAAACAAAGAAAATGTCAGACATGTGAACCCCTTCCCCACCTTGAGGTCAAACAATGGTGGGAGCGGGGACAATCGTTTCAAACCCCAAGAGGAAGTCAAAGCAAAGAGGACTTGCGTTCTGTTTCCCACTGGGGACTGGAGGAGCAGAACAAAAATGGCAGCAAGGACGACTCAGGCAAAGAGAAGGGGAGAGACGATGGCAAAGAGCGCCCCCTAGTGCTTCAAACGTGCAGGAAGGAAAAGGCAGGACCTAGAGGACAGCACTGGTCACAGGAGGACCCACCAGCCCGCCTCCCACAGGCGGGAGGACATGGGGCCTTCTATGCATCCAGGTGCCATCTTGGGGAGGCCAGAGAGGGGGCCTTTAAGAAGCAAGAAATGACCAAACAGAGTGATTGGATGAGGAACATTTATCGAAAAGAGAGGAGAACCTGAAACAGGCAGGGGCAGAAATACCTTTGATTGGTATTTATTATATGCTTCCCTCCCGGGAGTTCATGGTCGGTGGAGATCGGGGCTCCCCAGCAAGCTGAGAACAGTCCAGCTGAATAAAGAACATTATGCTGATGGCACATCTGAATGTCACGCGAAGACATTTGACCTGCTAGTAATATGTGCTTGTTTTGTAAAAATCCACCTTCCATATCTGCTCACAACTGAGGCATCCTTTACCTGCTCTTCAGTATGAGGCTGCTCGCCAGGTGACACACACAGGCACTATTTCAGCTCTGCACATTGCTGGGATAGCTTCCTCGTTTTGTGGTTGCCTTAGAGCAAGCTACCATTGTTCTAGAAGCAAGACACTAGTGCACATAGTCCCTGGCATCGTGGATGGCCAGACACTCTCAGCAGGGAATGGGGGACTGGAGTCACCCTAGGATGAGCATCACCGATAACGGTTTCAAAGATTAGCCCCAAATCTCACTGGTGTTTTTCTGAGCAATGGCGGTGTGACTCCTTGTGGCAACTGTAATTTTTATACCCTCCAATCACTCCTTTTGAGCGGCACTACATATAATGAAGGGCCCTAAGTAGTCCAATTCAGTGCCCTCCCTGCAGTGGGTCGGCTCACATCGCCGCTTTCTGGTTCCCATGGTTACCTGGAAGCCACCCTCAGACCTGACAGCAGGGCAGGGTGACTGTGGGCTGAGGGCGGGTTTTGGCCCAGGGCAGCTCTCTGGGGGACATCTTTTGAATCCGAGGTCATCTTGCTTTCTCTTCTAAGTTATCGATGGGAAGGAAATGGGGAAAATAAAGAAAGAAAACTCTTCACAGCTGAGGGAGCTGATTCAAATTATTTCAGTGTTTCTTCCAGTTCAGGAAGCCCATCAGGCCAATTCTTAGCTAATTTCTGCTATTGTTGAAGGAATAAGGCTCAGGGGCGAGAAACTGCTTCCTGACGGTCCTTCAGCCCAACCCCACCCCTGGCAGCTTTAAATCAGACCTCTAATGCTATGGAGAGGGGATATGTTCTTAGTAGATTATAAAAATGGAACTGACTCACTGGAGGAAAAAAAGAAATCAGTCAGTAAATACATTTGGGGCTCATGTAAAAACACCTCTGAGCCAGTTTCAAGAAAGGGGTGTGCTGGCTGAATTTCATGATAATGCCCTTAGGATGCAAAATTAAGACGAAACGCTGGAAGCCCAGGTCTAACGGAGAAAGAAATAAAAAGAGACACAGGCTCATTGGCTGTTAGCTCGGGCCAAGGCTGACATCCACGGGATCAGGCACCAAGTGGTTCTCTCTGTGCTGGGACAGGTTATTACACAGGTTGTCAAATGCCCTCCCCCCTCCAAAATGATTGAACATGGTCTGATACTCCCAGATCAGGGTCGGGGACCCTGAGGCTCCCTGATGTGCACGTGAGTCCTTAAAGTGCATCAGATATTAAACACAAGATAATGGAGGGTCTCCGTGGCAAGATGGGGACCGCCTCCCAACCTCAAACACAAAGATGAGGTGACATGAACTCAGATGGAGAAATGCTGGGGAACCCAGTGGGGCGTGATGGACAGAAAACAAGGTATTTTTTAGTCTGGGAAAATATCCTGAGTACAATACCTAAAAGCAAAAAGGCAACAAAAAAGTGCAAAAGGAGACAGGAAGGAAGCAAAACACTTAGGCGAATTGGCAGAGGGGACCCTGGCCAGGTTGGTGGGACGGCAACCACAAAGAGAGCAATTTTAATCAGCAGCCAGTGCAAGTCTGCCTGGGGTTCATCTACAAAAATAACATCATTTCTCCAAAGACGAAAGTAGGGATGCCTAGCAGCAGTTCAATGCAGATCAGAAGGGTGCAAGCTGATTAGAATGCAAAAAGGCCACAGGGTTGGTGCCTTAATTCAGCCCAGCAGGGCCTTACTATAGCAGGCAGAAGGGGACAAAACAGTCAAAACTGGCCTGTGGCTCTATTCCGTGCAGCTCGTACAGTGCCGGCCTGCATAGTGATTGGTGTGTTTGAACTGGGAGATTTTACATAAAAACCAGATTTCTAACTTCCCTTAGGAACTGCAAAATTCTAGCCCAGATTCCTCTATACTGTCACCCAACACATTTTTATTGAGCATCTACTCTGTGCCAAGTACTATTCTAGGTCCTCCGGATACAACCGTGAGGGCAAAAACTCCTTGCGATCGTGGAGTTTACATTCTGGTGGGAAAGACTACCACTAAGTAAATACCTGTGCCAGGTAGCGGTAAAAAGCCATAAAGAGAAGCAAAAGCAGGTGAGCAGAGTGAGAGTAACTAGGGCAGTGGGGGTAGATCTCCTGGCTCCTTCATGGTAACATCTAGTTTGAGTGGGGGGGACGGCTTCCACCTCATACCAGGCATGGTCTCTAGTTGGCCACAGTCTCCACTACTCTCTACTGTGACCCACTTCTGGCTGACTTTACTCCTTTGTATCGTGGCCCCTGGAGTTACTTCTTTCATGGAGCCCTTCAACTCCGGCTACCCAGGAGCCACAGGAGGGGAGCCCATGGGAATGAACAAGTAAAAACAAATGGAATTTGAAGAGACAAGACGAGGGGTTCCCTATAAGAGAGGCCAACACCCCAAGCCAAAGTGCTGGAGGGCAGCTCCTCATCCACCGGCCTGGAAAATGATGGCAAAACAGTCTTTGAGACCGGAACGGGTGTGTAGAAGGGGCTCAAGATGTCACTGGGGGGCGTCCCCAAATCTCCTTCCAGCTACAGGGCAAAAGGCTGGGGAGTCCATGGGGTGGAAGGTCAGGGACCAAAGTTGAGGCAGAAATGCAGGCAGAGCAGGGGCGGGGCTGTGAGGGCCAGGAACCAATCCCCGGGCCGCAGGCGGGACCTCCCAGTGATGGACACACAGAGCGCTCAGAGCGGGAGAAAGACGAGGGTCCCACCCCACGGAGCAGGGAGGAGAAAGCCGACGAGAGACCCCTACTGTCATTTTACGAGGTGACTGTGAAGGTAACTGTGCCCCGGCTGGCCGGGGACTGCACGGCCTGACCTCAGTGAGAGCAAGCCGAGATGGCCAGAGGGAGGCGACAGGAACGGTGGGAGCCAGGAGAAAGTGTCTGAAAGAATATGGCATCTGCGAAGGGCTTATAAAATGGCCTACCCTGGTGCAGGCAAGCCCCTGCTTGTTTCGGTTCTTCACATCGGTGTAGAACACAGGAGGTATCTGTCCTTGTCCAGTGAGCAGGTGGCCCCGGTTTGCTTCCTCAAGTTAGTAACATTGGAGCGCGTGGACAAAATTCCCTGCCACCCAAAGAAACCTCCCCACCCCCCACCTCCAACTCCCCCCATCCCCCCACTCCCCCTAGCCCCACCCCGCAGAAGGAGCCCAGCATTCCTGCAGTGCAGGGTTCTTAATGTTTTCTGGGCATGGACCCCTTTGACAGTGCAGTGAAGTCAAGACCCGATCTCAAAATAATGTTTCTAAACGCATAAAATTAAAACTAATAATAATAATAAGACTGTAGGAAATTATACTGGAAGTTATCAAAATACCTTTTAAAAAGTTATAATAGTCTGTGCTTCTTTATTCATGTTCAACCTAAAAGATTTGGAGTGGAGCCTAATAAACAGCCTAATGATGAGGTTGTGAACAGAAGGAGGATTGTGCAAGAACTGTAATAAGAAAGCAATCTATGACTTACATGACTGTGCTTCGTTGCCTACATTCATGCTGAAAGGAAGTGAACCAGCAAGGGTCAGTGTAACTGAAGACCTAACGGTAGGATTCTTGCATGCTCTCGAAACAATGCTTGTAACCCACGGGCTCGAATTCATACTAAAGTATAAGTGGTTGTCCGGTGCCCTTTCCTCAGAGCGGACGGGGCAGTGGTGGTAGTGGGATGGAATAGGAAGGCACTGAGCACTAGGAATCGAGACAGAGGGGAAATGCTCCCCGCAAAGAAGGGGAGCCACCCCCAAGTAGGATACGATCCTGTGAGCAAAAGCAGATGATAGGGCAGCAAGGGGCTGCTGTCTGCAATTGTTCTGTTTCCTGGTGGTCGGACCCCCCTGCTTTCCAAAATCAAAGACCGAGTTTGGCCCTGTGAGTTCGCGGAAGCTCTCCCAGATTGCTCATGAGGAGCAACCGTTCGGTCCTCGTGAATGGATTTACTTGTCCCAGCCCCTGAAAGATGCGACAGATCAAAAGGTTCTAGAAGAGTGCTTTTAAAGATGCTGATGCCAGTCCTGACTCCACGCTGCCCCCCAACACACACACATACACACCCCTGTTCCAGGAGGGCAGGCCCCTTCTCGTGGGGGAGCACTGACTCACGGAGGAGAGTCAACGCGAGGGACACATCGGCCAAGTCACCTGGTTTTAGGTCGTCAATGTCAGTTCTTTGTCTTCAGAGACTTAGGACACAGGCCAGTCATTTTCTTTTCAAAACCAGAACACAGACTATAAAACTCGATTGAAGAAATAACAACGAGGATGAGAAAGACATCAGCCTGCAGAGGTGAAGAGAAAACCAGGTCAGGAGAGAAAGGCAGGTGGACGAGAGGAGCGTGCCTCGGGGCAGGGCGCCCCGATAGAAGACCGAGAGGGAAAAAGGCGGGGAGGCCGGAGACAGAGAGAGAGACCCCAGTACTCAGCCAGCCTTCACATGATCGTTCATCTCACCACTAATCCTGCTCGGCGTGGAAAAATAAAGCACCCCGAGATCAAAAGTGTGGATGAGCATTGTAGCATCTATTATGCAGAAAGCCCCGTCATCTCTGTCTAAATTCGGGAAATCTCCGTCCCTCATTTGTTAAAACTGCTGAAAACGGCAAGTGTCAAAATTCACTGTTCAAAGACCCAGGTCCTCTGCGGTCGTCAAATGACACAACTCGCCATTTGGCGTTTGGGCCCAGTCAGGACCACGGCCGTTTGCAGTCCTGTCGCACCTTCACAGCCCTGGGAATAACCGGTGGCTCGTCGCAGGTAAACGAGATGCACAGGTACGACTTGTTGTGTGGGGTGCATGGAGCCAGAAATGTGTAGGAGGGGGTCCGTTTCACGGGCCACAGAGGCCTTAAGAAGCTTGGGGACATGCATGAGCCAATCTGCAAGGAGGAGACGAATTGTGCTCCAACCGCAGCAGAGGGACCAGTGAGGTCTCTGCCGTTCCCCGAGGGATGTGCCCACCCTAGGACACGCACTGGACACAGACACCCACACGTGTGTCCTATAAGGAGCGTCCTACAGGGAGTCGCCCTGAGATTTCCTCCCACACTACTGCGATGCTGTGTGTGTGGCCCGGGCTAGACCTGGTGAGCACGGGCTCCATCAACAGACAGGGCCCCGATAGGCTGGCGTTGCAGGGGACACCACTCCTCAGTGTGCCAGATGAGGAGACCAGGCCTAGGGACCCAGGGAGGACCTTGATTCTGGGACAGGGGGGCATCTCATCAAAAGACACCCACTTCATTACTTGTGTGCAGGCCAAAGCACACTGCCGTCCTGCAGACAGCGAACTACCCAACAAAAAGTCATAGTCTACGTGAGAATTACCGGGGCGCGCGAATCCCGGAGCGCTCCAGACTGCCCTGCCCTGATTTTCCTGTAATTACGTCTCCGGCGAAAGCCCGCTCCTGGGCTCCGTGTCAGCACAAACTCGGATGGGAGCCACGAGGCTGCCTGGTCAGGATGAAGGCCTCGCTTAGCGGACCGGAAGGAGGGCGGGCCAGCCCACTGGCCTGAAGCGCCCCGTTGGCCCTGCTGACGGACACCACATCCAATGGGACGTGCGGAGGAGGGCAGTCTGCAACGTTTTGTATAATCGTGAGAAAGTAACTCGTGTCCATCAGCAGGGATGCACGACCTGTGGTCCATCACAAATGGAGCGCAGGATTCTGGGTGGTTAAAAACGAACAAAGCTTTTTGTACACCGGTGGGGGAAGATCGCCAAGATATTTTATTCAACAAAATAATGGCAAATAAGGGCAAGGCACCAGTGTTTACAGTATGCTTCCTTCAATGCAAGAAAAAGATAAAAATTAGACTTTGTATCTAGACTGGCTTGCATGTGCATAAAAAAAACAAAAGATCTTTTTAGAAGTGGCTGTGGGGCAGGGAGCAATAGAGTGGATAGATGTTCACTGTGAACTCTCGGTTAATTTATTTTCTGAACTGTGTGTATATTTGGAATAATGACACAATACTAGTAACACAAAATTCCGGGAAAAGAGGCATCCTTTTCATGATAAAAGGTCAACTGTTAAAAAATAATCATAATAACTTTTTAAAATCTAGAATAGGCCCCCACTGGGCTGGGTCGGACTCTAAAAAGCCAACAAAGCATTTAACAAACATCAATCCACGTCATTCAACAGGTGCCGCAGGACACCGCCTTGTTCTTGGGTGAGGCATCTCCCCCTGCGGTCTCCCCACAATCCACCGTTGGTGGGACCAGCCCTGGCTCAAATCTCACAGTCACACGGGTTCCCCCTGGCGCTGAGAGGCACCTGCTCTTCTACTTGCTCAGGTGCCATCAGGTCAGCAGACCCCTCGGCCCCCTGACCACGGGGTCAGGAAGGTGGATTCAACAGCCCCCTTGCTCTCTGTTCATGCAAAACCACCGCCTCGGCGGCTGGGCTAACCCAAGGCGGCGTCCACGGCGGCGAGGCCCCACTGACCTGGGTGGGAGTTGGATTCGGAGAGTCAGTGTGGGTTTATTTCCTGCTTTGCCAGCCACCGGCTCCATCCGCAAGCAGCACGCCCTCACCATGGTAACGCTCAGACCTGTCTGCCAACCGTGTTTTCTCCTTGTTTAAAACTATTCAGAGGAAGCCCTATCCATCCACGTCGATCAATTAGGAGGCACTTCTTGAATACCTTTTGCAGCGTTAAAACATCTCTCACAAGCAGCAGCGAAAAGCATAGCTCGGCAGCTGTGTGTCCCTGAGACACACGCTGAATCAGGGGAAAGCAAAAGGCACACCCAGCTCGCCCAGAACAGGAGAGGTCAGCACTGCCCCTCTGTGACCCCGACACAAAGGCTGAGGGTTTCAGGAGAGGGGACCCACGTTTGGGCGGGGCACCCCAAATCATTCCCGCTGCTTCGTCATCACCCTGCATGAGCTCCAGCTACGAGGACGTTTGCTGTGCTCATTACAGGACAGGGCACTGGAGGATTTCGAGTAAAATGCGCGGTGTGTGCCCAAATCCTAAAGGTTTCCAGCAGGCTGGGGACAGCAGGTGTTTCTGGCCGCAGCTAGGAGAAAGGGGACAGGGGGACCCCCTTGAAAGGTAAAGGCTAGCGGGGCCGCACAGATGCTGAGACGCAGTTTGTTGTGCTGATTTGCACCGGCTGGGATGTGCCTCCGCGTGGCTTTCATTTCCAGTTCCATATTTTGCAGCCGTCACTGGAGATCGCAGTTTGGAAGCCCAGCAAATTCAATTCATTCAGGTTCAGGCTGTCCCCTAAAATGTCAGTGTCGTCCAGCTCAACACAGAAACCATGGGAACCTGGCACCAGGAGGGCCTAGAGACCAACAGCACTAATGGGCTTGCAAGGAGAAGCTCGGCTTCTGACACTCGAGGAGAGAATTTAGAAAACAAAATAGAATAATCTCCTTCCTAGGCTTAACTGATGTGGAGGGAAGATGAAAGGAAGGTTCTTAGTCCCAGGATTCCAGGAGACAGGATCCTTGTTTTTATGCTAATTATAAAAGCATCTCTGATGACGGTTCCTAATTGTGTAGACGTGGTCATTTTATAGGGCAAATTACGTCCACTTAAAGGTAACTATGGTCAATCTAGCGACTTAATCTGGTGTTACTCATTACACACACACACACACACACACACACACACACACACACGCCCTCCCCCAGAGCAAACAGGACTCTCCCGGTGACTCACCTAGACCACCCTGACAAATGTCTGTGCGCGTGGCTCCACCGATGATAAACTGAGGGGTGGGACACAGCTCCTGGAAGCAATTTGGGACAAAACGCAAGTCATAAGATGCCCCGTCATGGTGCCAGCAAGGGTGCAGTTGACTTTCGAGTCATCGAATCCAACCTGGAAGCACCCTCGGAGATCACCTACTATGGCACACGCCTCACGGTACTGCAGAAAGCTCTGCTCCCTCAGCCTCTGAGTCCTTCCTCGCCCTTGACTTTCTCCTTGATTCTCCATTCCTTCAAGGGCTCATCTGAAAACTCCAAACAAGGCGAGTACTTGGACTCCACCTTAATCAGGTTCTACTCCCTCATCCTCCGCATTGGATGGCATTTGGTTGAGAGGCACAAATCACCACATCCGGTCTAAAATGACCATATTTACCTGACAGTTGAGACCAGGAGAAGACACTGTTGGGGGAGAAGAGGTGGTGCGGTTCAGGTCAGGGCTTTAAGAATTTCCAGTGAAGGAAAGAATCAGATGGAGGTCCAGGGGTACCTGACCTTGCAGACAAAGTGCAATCTCCTCCCTTATCTCCACCCCCTCCCTGCCCCCGGCCCCCTGAGTCCTGCGGTTGCACCAGCCTGTGTCCTTCCCGACGGCTTTCTGTCACTCAGCCCAAACGTCCCGGGCTCCCACGCCCCGGTTCATGCCCGTTTGGGTGCCCCGGCTGATGTGCCTGTGTCCCCACAACTGCCCTCAGAGCTCAGACCACAAACTCATTCTTCAGTTTCTCCCCAACCACCTTCCCAAAAAGCACCTGGCAACACCAGGCACAAGACAGAGGCCTAAAGAAGCCGTCTGTGGACACGACATGTGGCTGCCAACCCCTGAGATTAGAATATAAAACCACCATTCCCAACATCCCGCAGGAACCCCGTAGGTTTTGGGGGGTGGGCGATGGGAAGATGGGCCGGGATGGGGGCGGGAGGGGGGCAAAGCTGTTCTTCTCAGAATAGGAACCGTGGTGCAGAGTGGGTAGGATGGGGGCGAAAGGGTAGAGATAGCTGGGGTTACATGGTGATTGGACCATTTCCGAAGACTTGTCTTCCCAGCCTCCGAGACAATAGCTACTGTGACTTCATTTTCCCATCATGGTCTAGAAGGCCAAGGGCCACTGCTGTGTCCTCTTAGGAGACTTTTTACGTGCCAGACAGAACAGAGCACTTGATGTGATCATCTCAGTTTCCACAACCACTCCTGTCCCTGAGGTTAAATGACTGACAGGGGTCATATGGAGGTCACGGGCCTAGGTTTGAGGAGGACGGGTCTCCGTTTTCTGCCCTTGATCTTTGGGTGGCACAAGTGACAGCGTCCAGGAGCCCCTGAGCTCCATCTGCATTCACAGACCCACAGGCCCCACCTCTCCAGTCACTGCCCCGATGGGACAATTGATGACCTTAAGCCACCCTCCAGCTCTCACCCGGGCCCTTATCAATTATTGCACCGAGCACTGACTGGCCCCATGCATTTTGCGTCTGTTATGTGTTGGGGCACGATTCTCCGAGCTTTATCTCTAGTCCTCATAACCAACCCTGAACAAGATGGTCCAGTAGCACCATTGTGCAGATGAGAAAACGGAGGCTCGCCAAGGTGATCTGTCCAAGCCTACACAGGCAGAGCCGGGATCCAAATCGAACCTGTCTGGTCCCAAAGCCCAGGCGTGTTCTTCCCTCCACCTCACCACCTCTGAAAAAAGATCAGAGAGGTGTTCTGAAAAAAGGAGAGAGGTGTTCTGAAATACAGGAAAAAGGGATACAGGAGACACGGCCTCAATTCTGCCTCACCTACTTCTAGACCAGAAGCGAGGGCCCTCTGTCCTGTCTGATGCTCAACAACCAGCCCATCTCCTTACCGGGGGCCGCTTCCAGACAATGCCTTGAGTCTGGGGGGACCGTGGTCCGAGATCCTTGTAGCCCAAGGCTGATGGGCACGCCGGAAACTCTGGGTCCTTAAATAGGATCCCTGAGTCCAAGCACTGCTGTCTCAGGGTCTCGAAGTCCTGGCCCAAGTACTTCACGGCTTTCTGGTTGGAGCCAAGCCCTTGGGCGGCTGCCCGCTGCTTGGAGATTTCAGCCGCTGGGGCTGCCATGGCCAGGGGCGGGCTCCGTGGGGGAGACAGGCCAACAGAGCTGCCCGGTGCTCTCTGAGACCTGCCCCACGGGGAGGGGAGCTATAAGGCAGCATGGGGGGGGGATGGGGGGACTGGTAAACATGTCACCTGAGGCCCTGCTCCAGAGGGATGTGAGTCACAGCCGGAAGCAAATATGTACCTAAATATGCCCCACCTTCCCTGTCAGCCTGTCAGACAATTTGGAGGCTGGGAGCCTCCCAGGGCCCCTCCCAGGCCATTATCCTAAGAAATTCATTAGGATCTCAGCTCCGTGCACGACCTGCTTGCCTCCCATTGGCTGAGAGGGGAGGCCCTGCCGTGCAGATTGACAGACCAAGGCATTAGTGACCCCCTGAGCAGCAGGAGGGCAAGGGTTAAAGGACTCTCCTTCCCTTCCAGAAAAGTCGGGTTCCACATTTGCCAGAAAAACAAAACTATCAGAAAGCAGTGATTCACAGAGTGGGTCAGAGGAAGCCCACTGGGCATTGTTCCAGCTGTGCATGAAGATTCCGACCTGGCACTGCCTGGGCGGCTGGGCCTAATTAGCTCTGCTAATTAACCTTCAGCAACTTATTTAACCTCTCTTCCCCTAATTTTCTCATCTGTGAAATGGAAGATAATAGTAGGGCCCAGCTCCCAAGGTCGTTTGGAAGAGTGATGAGCTATTGGTACCTGCCATTTGCTTAGGTTAGTACAGGAGAAGCACTCGATACATGTCAGCGGTCATTGTCCCTAAGAACCAGGACCAGGAGGAAAAGGCCTGGGGCTCAGGGATTTGGGGTTCCTAACTCAGAAGTGGATTAGGGCTCCTTGGCCTTGGATTGATCCCTTTTCTCGGGGCTCCAATCTCCTAGGCCTGTAGTACCCTAAGGATGCAAACCGTATTAGACATTGGTGGGTGTGTGTGCAGGGGGGGCAGGCTGGAGAATGGTCCCCCCAAAGGTATCAAATCCTCGACTCCAGAACCCGTACATGATGACTTATTTGGAAAAAGGATATTTGCAGACACGATTAAGGTAATGGTCTTTGAAATGGAGAGATGACCCTAAATGCAGTCACAGGTGTCCTCAAAAGACGAAGGAGACGTGTGCACAGAGGCAGGCACTGGACCGACGGTGCCACCGGCCAAGGCAGGCCAGAAGTCACCAGAAGTTGGAAGGGACAAGGAAAGAATGCCCCACTCCAGCCTCTGGAGGAAGTGGGCTCACCAACACCTCGGGTTCAGCCCATTGGAACTGAGTTGGCATGTCTGGCCTCCAAAACTGTGAGAACATATTTCCGCTGCTTTCGGCCACCAGGTTTGTGGCAGTCTGCTTCAATGGCTGCAAGACACGAACACAGCTCAGCCTCAGTGGGTCTGGGGTCAGACCCGGGGGTCTGCAGTGTTTAAACTATTAATATTATCCCAGAGAGGATGCCAACACAGGGGCCCACGGGCCACAGTCTGAGAAGCCCAGGACCAGCTGACCACCAAAGCCCCAGTTCTGACCTTCTTTTTTTTTTTTTTTTTGCTTTTTGGTATGTGGGCAGCAGCTCCCCAGCTGGGAATCGAACCCAGGCCACAGCACTGACAGCACCAGCGCCGAAGCCTTAAGCCACTACACCATCAGGGAACTCCCAGCTCTGACCTTCTAAGCCAGGGACAGCCTATGCAGAGAGCATGTAGCGAGGTGGGTAGGACTGGGCAAGTAGGAAGAAGGGTCTGACCCCCAGATGTCCGGGATAAAATGTGGTTTCACCAGAAATTCAAGGCCAATGTGACTCAAGCACGTATGGGAAGGACTTGACTGTGGCCCTGGCCCCTCTGGGGGCCCCACCTTCGTTTCCTTAGCACCAGTTTCCCTTGATTCAACATCTGCCCCCACCCCCACTGCCATCGAGGTCATCCAATGTTCACGGTTTCATTTGCACCAGCCCCCAAAGTTGACCTTGGTCCCACTTGGGTGGCCCCATCCCCTCTTAAAACCAGAACCCCCACTCCATGCAACCACTCCAGAATCCTATTAAGCACATCGGATTCCAGGGGAATTCTAGCAGCTCTCCCGGAAATGAAAGGAAATATTTATTGTTACTTTTTAATCTACTGCCCGATTATCTGAAGCCCGTGATTGACACCCATGAGCAACCTTACTGGACCCAGCGTGGTCACTCCAAACACCAGTCTGCCCAAGTCACTTCCCAGCTCGAAACACGCAACAGCTGCCCACTGCTCCTAGGAGAGGAAGGGGGAGAGGGGTGGCACAGCCTGCAGGACCCTGCGCAGGCTTGCCCTTCCTCCCTCTGCACCTCCTCTCTCACGACCTCCTCCCTCTCTGCTCTCTGTTGGGTCCTGGAATGTGGAGGGGTTTGCATTTGCTGTGCCCTCTGCCGGAAACCGGAAATGCCCTTCTCTCCACACCCCGCCCCTTGCTCACCACTAGGACCGAGGGCCCCAGGGAGGGCTTTCTGGATGCCCCTCTACAGAGCCATCACCTCCTTCTATGCTCTCAGAGCTGCCTGCAGTGCCCTGCCCAGCAACCACTTCATTGACGCCCCTCTACCCGGCCAGGCTCCGACCTCCACGGGGATAACGGCCTGTGTTTGTGTTGCTAATCGCTGTATTTCTGGAGCCTAGCAAGCTCCAGGCGTGTAGAAGGGACTGAATAAATGTTTGCTGAATGAATAAACACTCACAGGTATGAGATGCCCACAGGCTGATTGTAGACACACCAGGTAAATGGGCCCGACACCGCCAGGCAGGGTCACTAGCTAATTGATAGGACCCCTTGGGGGTTTTGCCTGCTTCCATTTCTCCCCTACGCCCCTCCGAACATCCCCCTTAGACTGAAATGAGCCCTTCCTCCATCCAGTCTGAGTCAGCACAGCAGGCAGGCTTCTCCTTCATAAGGGACTCCTCTGAGATCAGGGCTCCTTCCCGCCCCACCTGCCTGAATTACCTCGCTTGCACATCCAGATGCTGCACAAACAAACCCTTCCTGCTCTAGGCAGACAGGTCCGAGCCACTGCAGCTAGAGCCCGCTCTCATTTTCCACGTCACCAAAAACTAAGCGAGGTCCTGCTCCCCAGGCCCTCCCTGAGCAGAGGCGACCGTCTCCCTGTCACCTAGCCGGGGCCCACAGGGAAGCAGCCTGTGCCTGCTGGCTCTGCCGACCTGGACAGGTGTCACCCCAGCCTCACGGGAGCCAGTGCCAGCTCCCTTCCACGAAGCTCCGGGGTCCGTGACACAGCTGCTGAGGCCGAGCAGACGCACACGTAGTGACAGCTAAGTATGTAATAAGAACTCTCTGACAAAGCTGACAGGCGCATGCAGCTCCCCAGACCAAGTGTCAGTAGACCTGGATTTCGTCTCCTCTCTGCTCCCTTCTCGTGGTCATCTGGAGAAGTCACTTTTCTTCCAAGTCTTCCTTTGCTCATCTGACAGAGACGACATCAGAGGCCTGGAATACACTTGCTATGCACTCCACCGAGCTACCATGTCTGGAGGCGACGAGGTCCTGGGCAAGCTGAATGCAGCCATCAGCCCCGGAGCTGGGCCCAGCGCCTCCACACCAGACGAGAGGCACAACTTCGTGGTTACTGCGCATGCGTGCGCACTCATGGCTGCTAAAATCTCCAGCCGAGCCCTTTGCTTATATCATCTTCTGTTTCAACAACAACCCTGTGCAATAGCGACTATCATCAACCGTCTCACAGAGGAGAAAGCTGAGCTTCGCCACACATTTCATAAGTAGCAGAATGAGGATTTGAACCCAGGTTTGTCTTACCCAAAAGCCGGTGTTCTTACCCAAGATACCACATCGACACCTGTTTGGAAAGACTGATGACCCCTCAAAACATACACAATGCACCCTGGGAGTTGAACTTGGTGGAAGCTGTTTTCTTATCCCAGACAGACGCCGCAGGGCTGGGGGGTTCCTGCTGCCACTCCCAGGGGAGACAACCTGTCAGCAGCAGGTAGCAAGGGCCAGAAGCAGCAGTGAGCCCCTGCTTTTCCCTGCCGCCATGACCATGACCGGGATGTGGCCTCTCGGATCAACTGAGAGTCTAGCTAGCTCACATTAAAGGCCAGCGGGAAGGAATTTTTAAAGGTATCCAAGCCAAGGTGTGCTGGTTCCGGCAGCCGGCGGTCTCTGCCGCCCCCCAGAGCCCGGTTTCATCCCAACAGGCCTTGCGGACTCCTTTGCAACCCCAAGCTGGATGTAACGTTGTCCCTATAGCAACTCTTCCTGTTTCTGTTCTCTAGTTGTGCCCAGAGTGAGGTTTTGTTCGAATCTTGTTCCTGGAATGAATGTCAACAAAACACACAGCCAAGCTATTAAAAACTGAAATTAGATATCATTTATATGAGTCACAAAAAAAATTCCTTTGCCACCAGAAGTCCACTGACAACCACGCATAAAATTGAATCATCAGGAATGCCATTCAACCTCTTAAGACTGTTTTTGAATGGCCCAGCCCTACAGAATTGGGGCTGCTTTTTATTATCTAAGGGTCCTCTACAGGGATATCAATTGCTCACAGTTCTAAATAGAGACAAATGTCTAGAATTAATTAAAATGGGCCGATACTGTCATTTTTCCATGTGGGGAGGAAAGAACTAATGCATAGCTAGGATATCAGCAAAAGGCTAGTAAAAATATTTCTATTTACATGGCTACTTTGAAAAAGTTATGATTTGTTTTCACATAAAAGTAAAAGGAACTTGCATGATTCACAACATTCTAGCTAAAGGCAGTGGAATAAACCAGGCCAGTTCTACTTTAAACAGATTTCACACTCAGAATCTGTTGGAGAAGAGAAAAAAATAATTAACCCAAGAGACTACCCAGAGCATTTTGACCATATATCCTCAGTAAAGACAGAAAAAAAAAACTATAAACAAATATTGAACACTGGCATGTAGTTTTCATGTTCACTGTAGTATGGGTTAGTAATTCAAAACCACTTTCTGTGCATGCTTGGATCAAGCAAATGGAGAAAGATATTAAGAATGGCAGATACCGTGTTTCTCATGGTTGGAGAAGGAAATTGCAAATATGGAAAAAGAGAACTTTTAAACAAACCTCATTGTCCTCCTTTGGAATTGAAGGTCAATATGAACTCATATGGCCAAGTATAATTTTTATAAGTTGGCATTTTATTTTATTGATTTACTTTCATAAAGTAAGTGTGTTTATTTACCTAATATTTTATAATTTACTTACCAAATTAATAGAGAACCAGCAGGGTGGTAAAGCTGGTTCAAAGAGAATTTGAAAGATTAAATAGTATAGGCACTGAATAAAGAACATTAAAATAGAATTTCTGGATTGCACACAAAATTGGTTAATGTCATTCAGGCCAATAAAACTGTAACTTTTAGCATTTTGGGGTTTTGTTTTTATTGTTGTTATTTGAGTTTTTGGTTTGGGTTATTTTATTTTTTTACCTGAAAGAAATTACTTACATCTGTACTAGAAAAAAAAATTTACACATTAACAAGTAATCGTATAGAATCTGAGCCCTAGTCGATAGCAAATAACAAATCAAAGATACATTCCATTCAAGAATAAGACAATCCTTGGGTGGGCCTGTTAGCTGGAGAAGAGCCTTGTTCTCTGTGTAGAGGACAGAGATCTGTCTGCCACGAGGGTCTGGAAGCTTCGCTACTTCAGTAAAAATAAGCACCTAGGTCTTGGTTTCTAAACACCATTTCCCACTAAAAGGAATCTAGGCTTCTTGAAGAAAGGCTAAGTCAGAGCTGGAGCAGGAAAAGTGGAAGAGGAATCTGGAATACACATATTTATGTGCCAGGGAGTAAGGGAGTGCTCAAAGAATGATGAGGACATGCCAAGAGGACACCGAAGCTGGCTTGAAGGGACTCCCGCTGGCCACATCTAGGGCGATTTGATTATCAAAATAAATAATGATAGTAATGGACTATAATCCACCGAGTAAAATAAGAATCCAAGGGGTTCCCTGGTGGTGTATGTAATGGCTAGGCTTCAGCACTCTCAACACCACAGCCTGGGTTCGATTCCCAGCCAGGAAGCCACCAAAACAAAACAAAACAAACAAACAAAAGAATCCGTGTGTCCTTATTTATACACATAAGTGGAGGACTACAGAAAGCTCTTCCTAACTGGTGAATGCCAGGCAAAAAAGGCAGAAGAAACAACAAAATGGGAAAAACGTTTTTTGTCATATCATAATAATAATTGATGCAGGTGAGAATTATCAATGAATGCTACAACTAGGGAATGAAAGTTTGATGAGGAATAGGATATTTTTACAGTTTCAAAGTATTTCCCAACAAATGACTTATTCCTTACAAAGGGGAAAATAGTAACTTCACAGGGGAGAAAGTGGCAGGCACAACCTTCACTATGTGATCAAAATAAGCAATATCAGTAATGGGACAAGTCAATGTCATTGTCTTCCGATGTAATGTTCTGAGGACACATCTTTTCTGTGATATTATTGCTCAAAACACATAACCAGAACTAATTATGAAGAAACATCAGACAAACCCAAATGAAAGGACATTGTACTAGCAGCCTGTATTCTTTGAAAGTGTCAAGGTCTTAAAAGACAAAATAAGGCTGAGGAACTGTTCTAGATTAAAGAAGACTAAAAAGACATAATAAGTACATGTACTTCATGATGCTGGATTGGATCACTTGTCTGGGAAAAAAACATTATAAAGGTTATCCAAGACATTGGGACAGTTGATGAAACTTGAATGCAAACTGAGGATTAGTAATAGCAGTTCATCAATGTTAAATGTTCTGACTTTGATACACCCTGAAGTATTTAGGGATAAGTAGGCACAGTGTCTGCCACTGCTTCTTAAGTAGTTCAGAAAAAAGTCGTATATAAAATGCTGTGTGTGTGTGTGTGTGTGTGTCCTATGCATATAAGAGAAATAAAAGAGTTTGGTGCTGACAAGATGATGATGTTTAGCAAGCACTACTCAAGACACAAGGCAATGGCGTTGGCTAAAAGGACAGGAAGAACATTACCCTCTGGGCTCTGGTTTTCACCACTGTCATGACCAAGTCCGGTGACCACTCCCCAGTCATCTTACTTGACCGCTCAGCTGCTATTGACTTTTTCTCCTTGAAAATGCCTCTCCCTTCAGTTTCCATTGGCATAGCTCTTCTGATTGATTGATTGATTGATTGATGATAGATTCACATGGATAGAAGATAGATAAACAAATGAGGATAGGAAAATGGACAACTTCATATCAAACTCCAGAAGGCTCTGGAATCTGGACTCATGACTGCCTGATGTCCAGAGCAATACACTTCGTTAGTTGTTTAGCTGAAAAGTATCAAAGGCCTCCTCAGTAGAGATTGCCTCCACAGCTAAAACGGGGTTTTTCTTTCTTTGGGATAACAATACTGCACTTGGCCACGCGGTGGAGCCCACACACCACCACAGAGGCCTGCGGAGGCGCCGTGTCGCCCGCCACACCTGACTGGGCATGACCTCACGCACCAGTGTTCATGCATTGTTACAGCGGCCTAAAGACTTCACTGTGCAGGCTTATAGTTGTTCAGGGAACCTTGGTGACCTTCAAAACGCTCCGAGACTCAGAGAAATCATCCCAGCTCCACGAGAGGGTGCAGAGGGTGGTTTTCTGTCCCCCCAGGAGAGCCTGGCAGTCAGTGCAGGAATAAGGAAGCGGGCTGCATCACTGTGGACAAGGGCAGATCCGGGGAGAAAACCCGGAAAACCCTCGTCTTCCAAAAGGCCAAGCCCTTTTCCATCAGGCGCTCCCCTGAGGAAAATGGGGGACCTGGTCCGTTCTACTTCCAGAAAGATTTCAGTGTCCCTGGCACCCTCTCCACCCAGACACCTACTCCCTCCCTGTCTAGCTCACTCATGACACTCCCCGTCCTTCACCCTTCAATGACCCCCTCACTGCCTTTGCATGGCCCTATGGGATCTGACATCCCTCCCCCCCACCTCCTGGTTCACCTCTGGCCTCCTCTGGTCCCCCCACCCCCTCACCATCAACCCCACCTTACCTACCTACCCCCTTCGCCGTGCATGAATTCTCAAGAGGTCAAGGGAGTTCCCTGAGTCTCTTTGGTTTCCAGTCCTTTGCTGTTGGCCTTGAAATGCCCACACATACACACACACACACACACCGACCCCCAGGGTAGAGATAGGCTGGAAAGGCTGGGCTGTGTGTTGGTGGCCAGCCTGGTCCCAAGCAGACTCCCTGAAGAGTCCCCACCTGACCCCTGTATGAGCTGGGGGATGGACCAGAGTGGGGGGAGGAGGAAGCAGCAGGAAACAGGAAACGCTGGCTCGCAGGGCCTTCGTTGTCACCTTTTTCCTAGAGTCCAGGTCATCAGGGCCCCACCTTGGGGTGGGAGCTTCTGCTTTGATGGTGCCCCCCACCCTACTCTACTCACAGACATCTGAAACGATCCTGCTAGGTGTTAAATCTGGGCTCCTCAAAACTCTCCATTCAGGGACCCCTGTAGCGGAACATGGAACCCCAAGCAGCATTTCTGTCACCTCATCAGTGACCCAAACATGGAGGACACCAACAAGCTTTGCCTTGGGTCGGCCTTGGGTCTATGATCCTTCATTCACCAAACCTTTACCAATGACCATCAGGTGTCCAGTGCGACACCAGGACCCCAAGGCAAAGAAGAAAGACGCAGTGCATTTTGGGAACTTACAGACCAGCAGGGACTCAGACACAGACACAGACGTGGCTCCTGCTCGTAGTGCCATAACAGAAGGTACATAAAAAGTGCTAAGGGCAGAGCTCTAATTATTCATTCTTGTGCTCTTGGCTTTATATTCAAATCCACATCACAGAATAGACATGGGGGAGCACTGATGTCCTGATGTGACTTGCATTGGTGATCAGTCCCTCGACTGCTGGTGTGGCAAGAAATTCCTCCCAGACACTCCCTGCTGAGTGTGAGTCAGGACACCCGGGCCTCCCCAGCATAACCTGGTCAGAGGCAGAGGAACTGGGCTCCCACGTGGTCAGCATCCGGGCAGAGGCTGAGGAGCAGGCAGCAGGAGGGTCCCCCACTCCGTGAGTGCTGAATGCTGGCTCGGGGCCTCCCCTCGGACCGCTGGTCCCTCAGCTGTCACAGCCCTTCCCTGGCTCCCCTTGTCATCTGCAGGTTAGAGGAAAGGAGACGGCCCGCCCTCCTCTCCAGCCTAAGCCTGTTGCCTCTGTGATTCTCACTCTTGCCGAGAAGAGCTGGAGAATCCTCCTCATCTGAGTCAGGAGCTGTGTGGCCACATCCCTGAGACGTGACTCAGACCCTTTTGGTACTATTCCCTTATTTGGCCCCAGACAGGGTCTGCGTGTTTTCTCTCGGGCACTGCTGGGCACAGCCTGTCTCTGGAAGGAGGGAGCCTCAGTGCCACCTCGGTGTCTGTCACTCAGCGCCCGACACCCTGGAAGACCTTTGGCGGTCTAGGTCAAACAGAATCCTTGGACACAGGACCTGCCAGGGCCTTTAATCTAATAACATGCATGATGACTCACTAAGAAGGGAACCTACTACGAGGCATTTCCCAAATTTTTTTGACCACTAAACCCTGACACACACACACACTCACACCCACCATTCACATCTCATGGAACCTGCGATCTGCTGAACAAAGTTTGGGGAACATGAGAAGACCTCTGAAGTTCCATCCAAGCCCGAGTTCTCACAAAACATGAGACGCTTCCCCAGCTCACGCTCAAGTTCTTGGTGCTGCGCCTGCTGCACTGATGGAAGACCAAAGGGGGAAGACCTCCTGGGCGAGGGGAAACGGGAAGGGACCCGCAATGTAGGTCCCTGGGACAAGCTGGATCACAGTAATGACAAGATGTCGCTGGCCTGAGCCCTGTGCCTGGAAGTGGGGTGGGGGAGGTTAAAAAATAGCAACCAACACGTAGTGCCTGACCCCAGCTAGAATGTAACACCAGCATACAGGAGGAAAAGGATCGAAACCTGTCTCAATGGCCACACAACAGAGGTAACGCAGATCGGGGAAGGTAGAGGCCCAGAGTGGTTGAGTGGGGTGGCTGTCATACGTAACAGCAGGATTGGCACTTGGCTGTCCCCAGTGCCCTCCGCCCCCCCCCCCCCGCGTTCTAGCACCCTGGCCCCCCAGCCCCTTCTGTGCCATCCCCAGCTGTGCCCCACCCCATCCATACACCAGAGGATCGTGGCCTCTAACCCCAGGAGTCCCCGCCCCAGTGCCATCACCAGCGTCCCTTCCCATTGTCTGGGGGTCTGAGGCCGCCGTGGCTATTAAACGAATTCAGTTTCATTCTCTGGCGACAAGCCTGCTGACTGATTGGGGGGAGTAATGCGACCAAGAGACCAGATACAGCCTTGCTTCTCAAAACGTGGTGACCTACAGGGTCGCACAACCTACAGGGTCGCACAACCTACAGGGTGACGACTACCACGCCGGACGCTCGCCGAGCCGTGCTGGGGAGACCGCCGACTGCCACAGCTGGCACATGGCGGGGAGTCCCACGGCGACCCCCGGGACTGCAGCCGCAGGGGCGGGCAGAACCCCGCCGCAGCCCGCGAACCGCCTGAGCCTGACCGTGCACCGGGCAGGTCTAGACTTTCCGCGTGGGCGGTGGACGGAGCAGGGTGCACCGGGGCCTGTCTTGGGGCAATTTCTGGGAGTGAGCCCCCTGTTGGGGCTTAGAGACGTGTTCGCGGGGCGTGATTACTGCGGAGGAACGTATGGGCGGGGCCGGGGCCTCCCCCTGCAGGCCCTTGAGATTCTCACTTCCCAGAGCCTACAGCAAGCAGGCAGCGTGGGAATGGAAGTACTTTTAAAGAAGAGTACTGGCCGCTGCTGGTGACAAGGACAGCCCCTGAGGCTGTGAAGTTCCCCCAAGCACTTACCCACACACTGTGATCCGGGCTGTGATCCCACCAGCACGCTGTGAGCTATGCAAAACAGACCCTTTCCCCCTAGGTTAAGAGAGGAGAGGCTGAGGGTGAGTAATGGAAACATCGCAAAGGACCGGCGGACACAAGATCTCCGTTATTAGGAGCCAGGTTAGGGTTGGGGGAACTCTGCTATGCAAACCTCTCCCGGAGAGCATCTGGGCTCTTTGAAGCTTTCTTTCAGGAGTTTTCCTCCGTCCTCCTGCTCTCAGGCCCCCACCATGTGCAGGCCCATCCCATCTCCTCAGAAGCCCTGAATCTCCCCGAGGCCCCTCCCAGCCCCACCCCACCTTTTCTTTATCCAGATGAACTGTTCCACCCCGCAGGCTGCAGGCACGAGGAACGCTTTAGCCCTGGAACCACTCCAAAAAGGAGCAATCCCTAAAACCAAACCGTTTACTGTCATGCTGTGGAGTTCCTATTCTTTCTGACTCCTCTGAATTCAGGTCACAGACCTGCCCGAGGGAGGAGAAGAAAGCACTGACTGGCCTTTCCTTAGCCTCAGCCCCAGGGGCAAAGCAAGTCCCCAGGCCACCCCTTTCATCCTCAAAAGCCGGGAAAAGAGACCCACAGGACTGGCCTAAGGTGCTTAGAGCCATCAGGCTGTGGTACTTTAGCTGCTGCTTTGCTGGGGAATAAGCTCTCCGTAACCAATGATGAAGATTAAATGCACAAATGTGCGTAAAAGACGATACCCAGCGCCCGGTGCATGGTGGTGCTCAGGTCAAAAGGTATCCCTAGGAGCGGAAGATTGGGCCTCTGGCACCTCGCAGACATCCAGGGCCTTGGAGGTGGTGGTGTGGCCTGAACGTTTTAATTTCTCTTCATTTGGAGAAACTAATCTAAAGAAAAAGGCTACAAAAGGAGATTGCCTTGCTGTGGTCCTCTGAGACACACACACACACACACACACACACACACACACACAGAGTGGGCACACAGGGCAGTGGCCCACACTCAGGCAGCTTTGGGTGATCCCAGCTGCCTCTGCCGCACCCACTCCCCTCCGGGCTGGAGACTCACCCCAGGATGGCTCCTCGTAATGAGTGAGGCTGAGGGAGTGTGTGTCTGTCTGCACTCGCCTGTGTGTTCCTGTGAAAGGCATGGTGTGGTCAGAGGAAGCTGTGCTGCTGGGGGGCCCAGTGAGAGAGCATTGTATGAAAGGCTTTGAAAAGTATAAAGAGCATGTTTATGCAGGCTTAAAACCTGGACTTTGTCCAATGGTGGGGGCAGTCATCTGTGTGTCTATCTGCAAATGAATGTGAGTAACACCAGATAGCTATGAACCTTTGTGCACAGAGGCCCTAGGAGATTGGAAGTGACTCAGTGGCCACATGGAAAGGGGTGTTCCCCAGGCTGGGGAGAGGCCATCCTGGGGGATCCCCAGGGCTGTGTGGAGTTCCTCATTTGACTGCAGTGATGGGGCTGATCTGTCCCGTCCTTGTTGCTTAGAGGACCCTGGAGGAGAAGCTCAGGCACCTGGGAGGAGGCTCTTCCCTGCCCCCAGGGATGAATGTCTTCCAGGAAACCTGTGGAAGAAATCTGAGCATTCCCAGATGCTTGGCCACCCCCGGGCGGGTAGACAAGCTTTCTCCCCAGCACCCAGAAGAAATCCAGATGAGCCCAGAGGAGATCAAACATCTTCCAGGAAGGGCTGTTGCTTTCCTCTGTTTCCAGTTGTGATAGTTTCACAAAACCCTTGCACCAGAAACCTTCAATCTAGAAATGAATGCCTGTTGTCCCCCATCCCCATCAGCTAAGGGTACAGAAAGCAGAGTCTGGGGGCAGGCAGTGATTGACACCTGTCCATCAGGTATCATGCCCAAACTTGCAAACCGGGAATGGAGAATGTCAAATGAAAACAGGGCCAGACTCAGATAGGGAAGACTTCAATTAGAAAGAAACACTATTGCAATGGGGACAACTCTCCATTCTGTTGATGCAAGAAACACGAAACCCGTAGAGAATTTTTGTAAAGAGTTTATTTAAGCCCAAACTAATGACATATGCCAGGGAGCAAGATTGCAAATGTTCTGGAGAGCAACAGTTCGACAGCTTCTTTTATGCATTTGAAATTAAGAGCATGGCAGGGATTGGGTTAAGGGTAGGTATGACTTTGAGGGGTGTTATTTCTGGCATTTCAAAGGTGCGTTAACCTAGGTACACAAGGACAATTGACAGGGCTGGCTTAAAATCTCTCACTAACAAGTTACAGGCCTGAGGAGTGACTATCCACTGAGACCCGCCCAGGTGCTACAGCACATCCCTTTTACTTCTCCAAGTGTCTCAAAATCAAACAGGAAAAAGGGTTGGTTGGTTTGTTCTTTATTTAGCATCAAGTGTCCAATATCCTCCCTTTATGCAAGAAAAGTATCTCTGTCTTCTTCAAATACTTATCACCCTTTTTATTTATTTCTCCATCATCCATTACGAGCCTGTGATGTGCACATGACATAGCAAAGGCTAAGGCACAGGGCTTATCCACAAAGTGTCTGCACACAATAGGCTGTAAAGGTGTCATATTATAAAGCTGAATGCCTAAAATTTATATACTGTGATTAACCACTATTACCTAGTACATTTAATTTTAAAAATACTGTCTTAAAAAGGGTAAAACAATGACTCATACAAATATAAATCTAAAAGGAACACATGTCAAAGATTTTATTCAAATTGTTCATGAATTGAGGAACTAGCAGGTGTTCAAAAATAGTCCAAAGCGGGGGAGGGATTCCCTGGTGGTGTAGTGGCTAGGCTTCAGCACTCTCAACACTGTGGCCTGGGTTCTGCAGCCTGGGTTCGATTCCCACCCCCCCACCAAAAAAATAGCTCAAAGAAGAATCTAAAGGAGCAGCTATCTTGGAAGGCCGGATAGCAATTTCTCAATAGATGCAACGCAGGGTGCTTGCACAGTCACCAGAGAAAATTCGCGTGCATACATATGGACGAGAATCAGTTGCGTTACTCTCCATTTTCTATAAGTTACAGAACTCTTCGATGGGCCTGAGAGCGACCTTCCTCTCCTCTGAAGCCCCAGGCCTCTTAGCTCATCCTTACCTCTGCATGCCATTTACAGTAATACTTCACTTACCTTTTCTGTCTCGGAACCCCTCGTGAATGGAGGGGTCTCTGACTTCCTCATGTATGCGAGGTTCCCATATGTATGTATGTAATTACATTTGGCTATTTTCTCTTGTTAATCTGTCTCATGTCAATTTAATTATTAGATCAGTGCAAGAACCTAAGAAAGTTTCTCCCACCCCCCCCCACTTACACTAAAAATTTATTGGTGGTTATTTGAAATTCAAATTTAACTGGGAGGATGTATTTTTAGTTGCCAAAGCTGTCCACCATATCTGTGACCAGCAGCAGTGTAGCACCCTGACTGTAACAGGCCTTGGTGACTTTGAGTAGTTGTGAGCCTTTGGATAATGTCACTTAACCTCTGAGGCTCAGTTTTCACATCTGTAAAATGGGAACAGCAGCAGGACAACCTTCGTAGGAAGTTGCTGGGAGGTTTACATGAGATCACGTATGCAGAGCTGTTAGGACACCAAATCGGGGACCCAATTAATAGCGGCTAATTGCGCCTCCTTGACCTCACTCCCCGATCCACTGACTCACAGGGTGTTTCCCGGAAAAATCACAACTGCCCCAGCCTCGGGTTTCGCCCAGCTTTCGCCCAGGAGGCGGGGAGTTGGCGATTGGTTTGCGCGTGCCAACTTCTGCAGCCGGGAGCCGCTGTGTCCGGCGCCGGCCGGCTGGGCCATCCCAGGGCCGTCCGCAGGTGGCAGCACCGCCGCGCCGTCTCCCGGCCGGCGCTCTCTCTGCAGGCGGCGCGCTGGCGGACCGCGTCCGGGGCGCAGCGCCGAGCAGGCCGGGAGCGGCGAGGCCACACCCCGGCGGGCGGAGGGCGCTTCCCCAGCTGGTGAATCATCGCCGCCGGCAGCAGCGGAGTCCGCAGTCCGGTCGCCGAGCGCCGGGCCCAGCCTCGCCCCTGCCGCGCGCAGCACCCGAGACCTCCCTCTACCTCGATCGCCGGGCAGCCGGGCACCATGGCGGGCATCGCGGCCAAGCTGGCCAGGGACAGGGAGACGGCCGAGGGGCTGGGCTCGCACGAACGAGCCGTCAAGTACCTCAACCAGGACTACGAGGCGCTGCGGGACGAATGCCTGGAGGCCGGGGCGCTCTTCCAGGACCCCTCCTTCCCCGCCATCCCATCTTCCCTGGGCTTTAAGGAGTTGGGACCCTACTCCAGCAAGACCCAGGGCATCGTGTGGAAGCGGCCCACGGTAGGAAGCGCGGGCGGGATGCGGGGCCGGGCGGGGCCGGCGCCCCGAGGCGGGGGCGCCCGGGCCTCCCGGTCAGGGAGGGGCAGACGGGGGCTCGCCCAGAGGAAGCCGGCACGCAGCCACCGGGGAGGCGCAGCCCGCCGCCGAGCGTTCGCGCGCGTCCCCGGGGCCGTCCAGCCCGTTACCCCGTGCAAGCGCGCGGGGACGCGCCCGATGGCCGCGTCCGCGGAGGGCGCCTGTCCCCTCTTCCACCCACGGCGCTTCGCTGGACACTGCCCTCATATCCCATTACTAGGCCCGCCAGGGGAGCCCCCCCTACGGTCTTCACAAAAACTGGGGCAACTTAAGGGGACTTGGGGACAACTTTTACGGGACTGCATTGAGGCGGTGATGGGAGTGGGGCGGAGGGTGGGAGTTAGTCTCTAACTCGGGTTCTGTGGACTTCAGGCAGGGGCACTGTCGCTTTATGGCCGAGGACTGTCTCATGCAGCCCTGGCGACGTTTAGCCAGTCAGAGTTTCTGGTTTATTTTAACGAACTGGAGCTGAGAAGGCCTTCCCGTGCTGCTTCCATCGGTGATAAACAAAGGGCGGGGGAGATGCCGCGCAGGACCACCACTGGCCCACAATCCTCCCGGGCAACCTCAGCCCTCTCCAAGCTCCCGGTCCGCCCCTCTGTCTTCCTGCCCTGGCAGGCTTTGGCTCCGGGTGACCCCTAATCTGGTTGCCCTTCGGTTTCCCTT
The DNA here is from genome assembly GCA_004026885.1 of Lyroderma lyra. NCBI lineage: Eukaryota > Metazoa > Chordata > Mammalia > Chiroptera > Megadermatidae > Lyroderma > Lyroderma lyra. Next base: position 96,931 of record PVJL010003816.1, on the reverse strand, counting down.
GGAACCCCTGCTAGCTCCATCTCCTACCGGACACCTCACCCACCTGCCCACTCCCGCAAGCCACCTTCTGTGTTGCCCCCAAACCCAGCCCACCAGCAGCCAGCGATGTAGGGGGGCCATGGGCCAGGGCTTGAGCCCTTGAGTTCACTCTCATTCTTTGGGACTGAGTCACCTGCTCCCTCCCCACAGTCATCTTTCCTGACTACTCAGCAGCCCCCTCCCCATCCTGTTATAGTCTTGATCACTGAGCCCGGCTAATTTCCTTCATAGCACTTTCACAATTCGTGAATGTTCACAATCCGTGTATTTGCTTGTCCTTCTGAACTGCAGGGACCACGTGTGCGTTATTCACTCACATGTCCTCAGTGCCTGGCAATGTGGTGCCTTTCACAGTATGCATTCATTCATTCATTCCTTCCTTCAACAACATTTATTGAGTGCCGGTTCTATGCCAGGCACTGCCTTAAGTGTGGGGGATGCATGTGTGAACACAGAGACTGTAACAGTTTGTGGATGAGTAAATGAATGAATGCAGGCCTGTGATGAGCCTCATAGGTGGTGAAAGCGACAAACAGCAGAATGTGTCCACCTTACCTTTGTAGAGCATGCTACAGTTTACAAAGTGAAGTTCCACCCTCATTTACTTACTCTTTCATTCATTCAATAAGCATTTATTGAACATCGCCTGCATGCCAGGCACAGTGCATATAGTTTCTGCCTCTGAATTGTTAATAACTGTAACCGTATAGGCACTGCCTTTTCACAATGCACGTAGTTCTGCTGTGGGGTAGTGAAGGGAGAGACAGATCACCCGGTAATTGAAAATGCCTGGAGGACACAAAGATGGGGAAAGAGACCTGGAGCCATTTCAGCATGGGAATGGCTGTGCACTGCGCCACCGCCACCAAGGGGATGGGGTGTGGTTATTCCATTCCTAGTCAGTAGGTGAAGAAATTGAGACTTGCAAAGGTTAAATATTCGCACAAACAGGTGTCCAGGGTGGAGCCAGGATTTGCCCAGCCTGCGGGCGTTTGGAGCTCTCTCTGCCAGCTGTCCTGCCTTCTCAAACATGGCTGTGGTTGGGGGTCAGGCCCAGGGAACAGAAATGTGTCCGCTGGATTTGGACATGAGCAAGTCACTGGTGACTCTAACAGAGCGAAGGCAGTGAGACAGGATTTCAGTGGGGCAGAAGCCCGGTCACTGTAGACTCCTTAGTGAGGAGCCCGAAATGAAGGTTGTGGTCGACTCATTTCAGAAGGTGGGGGCTGTGGTTTCAGATACTGTGTTATGTGTTGAGTCACTGGAAAGGAAGGGACGAAAGGCAAAAGCAGGGAGGAGATAAGGAAACAGGGTGCCCAAGGAAGTGAGAGTCCCGAGGAAGTGAGAGTAGGGGATGCGGGAGGGCAGGGGAGCCGGCCGGCCAGCCTCGGATCGGATCGGGAGGGACTGCTCCTCCTTGGAGAGGGGACTTCCCGACTCAGGTAACGGAGGGCTCCAAGGACCAGAAGGGGGCTGAAGGGGAAATGGCTAAAGCCACTGGTGCAGGGGCATGGTGAGGAGGAAGCCGGCACCATCCAAAAATGGCCCAGTCGAGTCCAAGCAAGGACAAGTGCCATGGTCCCCGTTTTGTCCTGAGATAACCAAGCCTCAGAGAGGTTTGTGACTGCCTGACACTCAGCCGGCTGTACTCAGCGTCAGACCTGCATCTTCTGCCTCCAGTTCAGGGACTATCATCATCCACTTCTTCTTCAACAATCATAATAGTAGTCAGAATAATAAAACAGGAGAACTAATTTTTTTGGAGAGTTGAGCAATGCACGTTTACATTGTTATCTCATTTAACACTCATTGCAACCCTAGGTGGTCGGTACACTTGTCATCTCCATCCCCACATTACAGATGAGGAAACTGAGGCCTGAAGAGAAGTAACTTGCAGGGTCATAGAGCCCATAGAATAAGTGACCGAGCCCAGACTCAAACCCGGGTTGGCTGAGTCTCAAGCCCAAGCCCTCAGCCCCCGGACTGTTACGTTCATATTGAATTCCCTTCCCTGCATGCTGTGAGCACAGTTCAGTTTTCTGAAGCATCTCTATGCGCCACGCTGAACTTTGCCTTCTTTAGAGAGGCTGCCACAGACGCAGGAAAGTTTCTGAAACCCGATGGAAAAATCCTTCTGGGGTAAGTGCTTGGCACACAGATGATTGTCAATAGGATTCTTGGGCTCCCAGCACTGAGCCTTGTCCATTCCATCAGCTGCATAATTGCTTGGCTGGCAGGCCTCAGGCAAAGCTGGCTTTGCTATCTCTTTGTCCCTGTCATCCCTCAGACAGACTGCCCTGAGCAGGGAGGAGACAATGCAGGGGCACGAGAGGAATGTGCTCTGGGGCAGATGGTTCCAGAAGCACCTCTACACTCTAAGCCCGGATGGAAAGGGGCTACATTTGGGTCTCGCCCAGGAACCGCTGCCGCTTGTCAGAGCGGGCATGCAGAGGGTGTAGGGGGAGCGCCTACCAGGCGGCCCAGGCCGGAGAAGCCCAGACTGATACCCTGACTTCCTCTGTGGCTTTGGGTGGAGCTCTGCAGAATCCAGAAACACAGTTGGAGAGGGCCACTGCGCGAGGGGCCAGAAATGTTTAAGGCTGGCCTCCATCAGGCTCCATGTGGGACGGCCTGAGGTTTTAACACCCGTAGAGGCTTGTTACCAATCAATCGCAGGTAGCACAGGAGCAGAAATCCTATGCGCTTCACACCAGGAGGCCCACACCCCAGGGCTTTCTCTAACTCAAGGGCAATGTCACCTGGACCGGTGGCTTTATCTCCTTAGCCTCTGTCCTTACCCATCTCGTGTTCTGAGAGGGCCCCCTGAGATAAAGCGCCGCGCACCGTACTGACACACAGCAGGTTCACCATACATGGGTGCTCCGAGTACCACGGGCCCACAGACAAACCCAGAGGGCTAGATACACTCCCCGGCCTGCAGGAAGTATGTGAGTTTGGAGGACTGTGGGATGCCCATCAGCACCACCAGATGCACCATCCGATGCACCACGAAATGCTCAGTCCCAGAGTACAAGTACCCTGGGACACAGAATCAAAGGGATGAGTGAGGGCTGGACTGTGAAGGAGGACTTCATGGAGAAGGTGGCCACAAGCCTCGAGCTACCATACGATGTAGAGAAGTAGAGAGCAGTGTGGGAAGGGGAGAAATCCCTCGCAGGCAACTGGCCTGCATGCAAGAACAGAGGGCAGGGGCCAGCATGGCCGGTGGGGCAGCCCCGGGTGTGCACAGGCTCACACCCGGCAGAGATGGCTGGACTCGATGCCGCTGGCCCTGGGAAGGAGCGTGAGGACGTAGGCTCTAGGCGGGTTGGCATTGGGCAATGACTCCCCTTCTCAGCCAGGAGCGTCCCCCTACACCCATCGGGACCCACGGAGCAGGAGTCAGAGAAGCACCCCGTGGCAGTTTCCCTAGCGGGGTACGGGGTGGTGGGGGTGGGGCGGAGGGATCGATGTGCGCTTTAGGAACTGAGACGTCCTTCACTACAAAAAGACGTGCCTGGTGGATTGACAGCACTTTGTGGGTCTTGTTCCCAGGAGATCTGCGGTGACCCCCAGTTTATTGTTGGAGGAGCCACCCGCACAGACATCTGCCAAGGAGCCCTGGGTAAGTGACAGCGTCCAAAGCAGCCTGCGGGGTCTTGTCCGCCAGAGGTGAGGGATGATCATCTGCTCCTCTCCCTTCCCAAGCAGCTTAATGACATCCATTTCCAGAAGCTTCCTGAAACTTCTTGTCCCCTTACGGCTTGGTGCTGAGACACACCATTGTACAAATGTTCACTGAGGCTGCCTGTGTCCTGGACACAGGGCTGGTTGTCGAGGTTACAAACTGGAGGATGGAGGGGCATCTGGCTACCCCAGTCTCTGCGCCTCCTGGGGCCAGAATGGCCAGTGACCCATGGAACAGCCAGGCTCTGCGCTGAGGGCCAGCTGGGAGGACAAAGACACCCCAGGCCAGTGACAGCACTGAGACATCAGTTTCTCTGAGGTTCCAGAACAGGGGGTGGTGACTCAATGTGAAGGAAAAGGAAACCCCAATTCACACTGGCTGCCAAGAGGAAGTTCAAATACCAGGGTGTTCTCAGTATTTGCGAGACCAGTCGCCATGGTATCACAACAATGGGATGCCGTGACCATTGTCACCAAGGCAGCTGTGATACTCGTTTAGGTAAGATCCACTGGAGTAGCTGCCTTGAGAGAGTCTGAAACTTTGCTCTGGGAAGCCGAGCCCTGATTTGTTTCTGGATAATTCCTGCTGAGATCAGAGCCTGCAGAGCCTGCAGCTTTGGTACGGGAGCTCCCAGGCTTCTGTGAAGAAGTCTCAACAGTGGGTCCTGGGACCCTTATTTACGATTCTCACAGAATCCATGCTTAATTGCTTTACTCGTAACAAATGCAGCCTCTGATCGCTGTAGCAGGCAATTTGCTCTCATCGGCCCAAACTTTGTTTCCTGCCATCAGCTTCATCGCTCCCAAGCTAGTCCGTCAGTAACAAAAGCGATCACCTTCAATGGTACCTCCTTTCGGGCCCACCTGGCAGACGTTCTGATACTCAGAGTAACAACAGCTAATATTTACTGAGTGTGTGCCATGTGCTAGACACTAAGCAGTGGCAGCAAAATCTCTAAGGTACCGTGATGCCCACAGACCCTCAAATGACGTTCGAACAGCACAGGCCCATGTATACGCGAATTGTCTTTCAGTAAAAACTGTCAGTTCATTCTCTTCTTTATGGTTTTTTCAAAAACATTTTCTTTAGCCTACTTTGTTTTAAGAATATGGTATGTAATACTATAACATAGAGAAAGTGTATTGATCGAATATTTATGCTATTGGTAAGGTCAACAGTAAGCTACTAAGTAATTATGTTTTTAGGGAGTTAAAGTTATACACAGAGTTTTTTACTCTGCCGGGGTGTCGGTGCCCCTAACTCCAGGGTTGTTCAGGGGTCAACCGTATTTCCCATTTTATCGTGAGGACGCCGAGGGCCTGGGAGTCACTTGTGGAAGGTCCTCCGAGAGCAGAAGTGGGGGCTGGGGATACAGATGCCGACAGCCCGTGTGTCTGACCCCTGAGCTCAAATCCCGAGAAGGGGGCCTGGAAAATTTTCAACCCCCAAGGGACACGCGGGCAGCTGTGTGACTCTTTGGGACAGGCATCCTGAGGGCCCCACGGGAAGTGACTCTCAGGGAGACCCAGGGCTGCGGGGGCATACCCCAGCTGTCGGAGCGGAGCCTCTGAGCGGATTCCTGAGATGCCAGAGCACATTCTTACCTGAGAAAACTCACCTCCCATGTCCTGCCTTCTCAACCCCACAGAAGACAGAAGCCCGGGGTCTTGGGGCATCGAAGGGGGTGCTCCCTGAAAAACCCGCTGGTTAAAGAACAGGGAAGTTAACAGGGCTGGCAGCTGGTGGAGACTTTGATCGATGCTGGGGGCTTTAGAATCTGGAGACGAGAGTGGCAACTGTCACACCTGGGCTAGACTCCACCGGGGCTAAATTCCACACCTGCGCTAACCATCGACTTCAGAGTTCAACGGCCACAGGCAAGCACCACATATAGGACTGGAGTCCTGTTTAAATACTGCCAGGCCATGTGGAGAGCAGATAGGCAGAGCTTACATTCCTGAGGAGAAACTCCCCCAGACAGGCACCAAGTCAAGTGGAAACACGTGTCGTCTCCTCGATTTCAGTAACTGCCCTGCCTTCCATGTTGGCCGTGTGTCCTCTTGGCCTTTTACTTTAGAGGATCTGGTTAGATTGCAGTCAGAAATGCGGTGGGCGGACCTCTCAGCCTGAATCTGGCTTCTGGGCACAGGTGTGGGTGATGGGCTGGTGACTGTCACCGCGTCCCAGGAGGCTCAGGAACATCAGGAACGGGCTGTGGCAGTGACGCCTGGGCACGCGGAGCACACGACCGGAGATGTGAGCCGAGGCTCTGCTCTTGGGTGGGAGACGGGGGCAAATCATCGCTTGGACCCTCGGCCTCTTCTAGAAATGGGAAGGTGGGTTGACAAGGTGACTTTTCTGGATCCCCTAAGATGTGACACTGAGCTGTTCCAAAGTCAGTCCTTGTGCCTGACACTGAGTGGAGACCTCGTGTTGGATCACCTTCCATCTCACACACGAATGACAGCACCTACGGCACCTGTCGCCTGCACAACCGTGCGCTGCTCATACAGCGTTTTTCGTTGCATTAGCTCATGCAATCGTCCCAACTCTGAGTAAATATTTTCACCCCCAACTAAGATAAGAAGACTGGGCAGAGCACATGTAAGGCCACCTAGCTAAAAATTGCCAACGGAAGGAATGCTGACCTGATTTTAAACCTTTCCGAGCTCGTTGCATAACCCCAGACTCCCTCTGAGTCGCCGTGATGCCACAATGACGGAAATGTGGAGGGGAAGTCCTCAAGGCCAAATTCATTTCCTTGCCCACGTGTTCTACCCCAGAGACTCACTCAGTTCACCACCAGTGAGCCTGGGCAGTGCTGCCCTTGGACGTGCACCTTCCCACCGTCCTGCTGCCGGCCCCCAGAGCTGCCCCGCGGTGGTTAACCCCCCAGCGCCCACCCCACCCCCCTTTCCCAGAAGGCTTGTAGCCTCACGAAGTAATTCAAACCACGTTTGCAGAACTGCTGCGACGATGAGCCGCCTCCACGCAGACCTTGGAGTCTGCCCATCGCAGGAAGGGCTGGAGACTTGGTAATTGCTGGTGACAACCTGTTCTTACAGGTGATTGCCACTTGGAATGGCCCCCAGCGGCCCAGGAAATTCAAAAGCTGAGCTCCTCCTACCTGTGGTTTTCACTGGGCCCCTCCCGACTTTGTCCTCTGCCCCACAGCCCCCACCCTGCCCCCACAGCTGCCCTGGCCTGGCGCCCCCCGGCCGGCCTGTGGCCTGGCTGCCTGGCTGCCTGGGGGCCGGCTCCCGGCCAACAGTGAGGTCAGCAGAACCCCATTTCATGGAAACCCAGCAAGTGTTCTCCAGGCTGCTCAGAGGTGGGTCACCCTGACTCTACCCCATAGAGTCACACAGGCCCCCAGGACACCTCCCAACGGGTGTTTGGCTCTGGGACACCCCTCCCCACAACCCAGTTTAGAAGAGAGGGGTGGGGCAGAAGCCCACCAGAACAGGAGGAAGTCTCCAGTTCCTGCTCCTCCACTGCTTACCAGGCTGGGTGACTTTGGGCAGGTTACCCAAGCTCTCTGAGCCTCAGTTTCCCCTTCTGTAAAATAGGAATGATGATAAGTCTCCCTTTCCGGGGCTGTGGTGAAAAGAGATTCATATCACCCAACACACTGGGCACACTGCAGAATCTGGAATAAATTCGAGGGGCCCTGACGATGATGGGGTCTAGCTGTGTGAGAAGCCCCTTTGCCAAATCATGGAAGAGAGAAGGGACAAAGGAAGTGAGCTGGGCGTGTGCAAAGCAGGTCCTTGTCTCTAAGGATGGCGGGGCCAGGAAGGGGACGGGCACACTTGGTGCCTGTATTTGGGTAACCACAGACTGTCACCCTCGAGGAAGGGGACGTGCATGAGATCAACGTATAGGGGACAGATGCACATGCTTCATTTTTGAAAACTTGAATGTTTAAATGTATTGAGTTTTTGACATGATGTTTTACATTATAATTTCCAAAAATCATTTTATAATAGGTGTCTTTTAAAGTTTTGAGTAGACTTCATTTTTTAGAATAGTTTGGTTTTACAGAAAAAATGGAGACAATCGGGCAGGGACCTGCATGCGCCCCCCCACGCAGTTTGCTTTATTAACACGTCGCTCCGTGAGTGCGTGCCTTTGTCACAGCGAATGAACAACGGTGACGCCTTGTCATTAACTCAAGTGCATGCTTACATTTCCTTCATTTTTATCTAAAGCCACCCCACGATACCACATGACATTTGCTCGTCCTGTCCTCTTAGGCATCCGTGGCTGTGACAGTTTCTCATAGTCCTTGTTTTCGGTGACCTTGACCGTTTTGAGGAGTATGCTCAGGGATTCTGCAGGTGACCCTCGACTGGCGGCTGCAGGTGCCTTTTTAAAAAAAATAGCGGCCATAGTTTTGAAAAGAAAAAGGATTAGAAAGGAAGCGTGGGCTGGTTTGGTGAAGAAAGAAGAAAAGTAAATATATTTCTTTTCTCTTCAAACCGATGCCTCTCTGCTCAGCTGCCACCCCACCCCCACCCCCACCCCCACCCCCACCAGGCCGGGGCCCCGCCCAGCACCCCCAAGTCGTCATTTCCTCTCAGCTTCTTTTCGGGTTATAAACACTGTTTCACAGCTCTTCTCCCTGGTGGCCGCCACGGGGCTCCTAGCTCCGCTTCTGCTGTGTCTCAGACTGCGTCATCCACAGAGCAGGGATGGCCCGCCGACCCTAGTGTGCCATCCAGAGGCCCCCGCCCTGCCCTTGGCCGTCACACAGCCGAGGTTCTCTCTCCGTGTCTGTCCCTGACCTCCCCTCCCCCAGAGAGTAGGTGCAGTGGGAATCCTCTCAAAAGACATCCCCTATTGTCCCCCACACTTTGCTCTGAAGCCACAGGGTGCCCGGGGCGGGGGTGGGGGTGGTTTACAGTGTTCTGCCACCTGCCATGGACCTATCTATGTATGGATCGATGTGACTTTTCACTTGTCCAGGTGTCCCTGAGCCAGGACTAGGGAGCCAGGAATGGCCTCAGTCACCTGCCTCTGAGATGAGGTCTGGCTCAGACCGTTCTAAGGCCCCACTGTGGTCTGTGGCTCTAAAATGTGCTACCTGCTCGCCCCCGGCACCCCTCACACTGCGCGCGTCCGTGAGCTCTAAGGACATCCCCGACTTCCGTTACGTCTGGCGCATCCTCATATTTTCCTGAATTTTGTTACCAGGGCCGCAGTGAGACTGCTCCCCAAGAAGGCAGGAAAACGGCCGCCCTCCCACGTCTGTCCAGGAGGCGAGGAAGGGGAGCTCGGAGGAGAGGAGTCGCAGTGGGACGGGGGGTGCGTGGACTTGACGGTGCCTGGCAGCAGGGCGCCAGTCAGCTGCGTCCTGGCAGATAAAATCTCCGTATCAGGTAGCGATCCTGGGGACCGTGGCCGCAGGGAACGGGGGCACGGCGATGAAATGTGCAGCAGGTGGCCTCCTCCTGTCCAGGCCGCAGCTGAGGACAGGCCAGGAGGGAGAGCCCAGTGGTGGTCCCCTCAGTGCAGAGTGGGCGGCTCCGGCCTCAGCGCCCTCCTCTCCCTCCTCCTGCCTCTGTGGTCCTCCAGCAGGAGCCGGGGGACCAGGAAGGGAAAGGGGACACGGGTGTGCAGGTCCCAGGAAGACGCTGCCCCGTGAACCAGGGTGCGACGTGAGGTGAGTGGAGCCTCTCCGTCCACAGCCGCTGATGTAAATGAGACATGAATTCTGGTTTGGGGTGTGCCCTTCCTTGGGCCGCTGCCAGGAGGTGAAACAGTCACGGAAGGGACGGCCCCGGGTGACTCACCAGCCACTGTCTCACTAGCTGGGCCCCCGGCAGGGTGTGTGCTTCCTCTAGAGAAGCCCCTCCCCACCTGCTCCCAGAGGGGGCGCGGCCTGAATGGGCTCCTCAAGGCTCCTGTCCCCTCCCGTCCAGCGCTAACCCTCCGGTGGCCTCCTTGGGCTGCGTGGGCCACGGGAGACAGAGAGTCCCTGCGGTGGGGTGTCGTGTCGGTGGACGCTATTAAATACCAGAGTCTCAGGAAGGGTCAAACGTAGCCCGAAGCAGCCCCAGCACTGTGGTCGGCGCGGACAGCAAAGGAACAAAACCCCAAGGGAATGAATGCGACGTGGGACAAGCAGGGTTTCCGCCCTCGGCACCGTGGATGTTTGGGGCGGGGGAATTCTTCGTGGTGGGGGCCCCCGTGGAGGACCGCTGATAGAACCGGGTCGTGAAAGAGGCGAGGGAGACATAAGTACCGTGGGGAGGGCGAGGGGGGCCCCTGGGGCACAGTGCCCGTGTTGGGACCTGGTGAAGGCCATGGCCGGCGAAAGGCTCCTAGGCCGGCTGTGGCCGTGGTAACCGGCCGGTGGGCCGCTGAAGACCAGCACCACTCAGGGCCAGTGCGGCTTCCCTGAGCCCGCCCTAGTTAGGGTTCGCCGCCCTCGGAAAGGAGACAATGGCACAGACTGTGCCGAGTCAGGGCACATCACTGGGATGTCTGAGCTCGTGGGAGACGAGGCCATGGGCCCCCCCGCCCCTCGGAGGACGCTCCCCCGGCAGAGCTGTCTCAGCACTTTCCGGACCAAGCGTGGGGAGCGCCTGTCCGGCCCTGGGGTACCCTGGGGGCTGCAGCCCGAGGGCGGCGTCTGGGCATCTTGGCACAGCACCCTGGCACTGGTGTCTCTCCGTGCTGGCTCCACTCTTGCTGGCACCCCCACCCCAGACTCCGTTGGCAGGTGCAGCCTGTGTCCCTAGCCAGGCACGGGTTTTGGGAAGGCCCCTGAGCCATTGCACCTGGACCTAGTCCTTACACCCCCAGATCAGTGACTTGAGGCCACACCTGTGTTCTTGTCCGCTCTCGTGCTTCTGAATGACGGCCGGGCTCCACTGGGTGGCTCTCGGGGTCTCTCAGGCCGTCAGACCGAGCTGGAGCTGGGGGGTCACCTAAAGGCCCCTCACCCACATGTCTGGTGCCTAGGCTAGAGATTGGGCCCCTGGGGCTCCAGGGTCTCTCTGCCACTTCTGGGGTCTCTTCCACGGTGTAAGGTGGCTGAACCTCTTACCTAGTGGCACGTCCCAAGAGAGCCTGGGAGGCTGCCCGGCCTTTTGTGACGAGGTGGGACGGGAGCCCAGGATATCGTGGGCTCTCTGTGTCACTGTCCTGCCTGTGGAGGAAGGACAGTGGCAGCGGACAGGAAAGGAGGAGGCACACAGCAAATGTGCTGCCCCCTGAGAAGAACTCCCAGCCGCAGCAAACAGTAGTGACCTGGCCACACCCCACTCCCTGCGAGGGGCCCCCGCTGACCGCGGCCTGTGCTCAGAGCTGACCCTCAGGACACGGACACAGGCCCCCGGGAGCACAGCTCTGGAAATCTACCAGCATGGCTGTGTATGAATTTGTCTTTTGAGAAGAGGGCTCCAGCACTTAAAGGAGCCCTTCACGAGGTCTGCTCAGGGAGTGCCGCGTCCTGGGGGGGGGGGGGGGGGGGGGGGGGGGGGGGGGGGGGGGGGGGGGGGGGGGGCTTCCTGTGGAGGGAAGGGCGTGTGGGCCCACTGGGCCCATTGCTGGAGCCACAAGGTGGGTGAGGCCCGCCCGAGACAGGGAGACCTTTGTCCAGGGGGGCCCAGGTTGCCTGAGTCCGGGAGGGTGAGGCAACTGGACTTAGTGACCCCCCAAATCCAACCAGAACCTCCTTTTCTCAAGCTAATTAGAAGGGGACGGGGAGGTTCGGACTTGAAGGGGAGTCCCTGGGGGCCCAGGAGCCAAAGTGGTTTCAGTGATCTCAGCAGGCACCGAGGGTGGGAGGGAGAATCACTAGTCACTGAACAAATGAGTAAATTAATGCATGAGCAAACGCTCTGCGGCCACAGGCACAAACACAGTAAATGGTCCGTGCAGAACCCCACGGCCCAGGCATGCGGGAGAGAAAGCAGTTAGCAAGCTGCATGCAGAGCAGCGGGTCTGACTCCTAAAGGACCCTCTTGCCTGGCGTTAAGAGAGGGGACCAGGTAGAGGAGAGACTAAGGCCAGCCTCCGGGCGGGTGGCCCTCAGGCCCCCTGACCCGGCACTGAGGGCAGAGAAGGGGCATGCGGACAGTCCCCAGGGACGTTCCCTCAGGCCTGGCAGTGTGGGGTGGGGGCCCGCCACCGCAGGGGTCACCTTGAGTTCTGAGTAAGTGCATTCGTGCCTACAACCTCGTCAGCACTCACCCTTTTCCTGTTTTCACCCACGATTTGGACACCCCGTCCCTTACTGCCCCAATGTTTGCTGAGGCTGGTGACACAGGCCCCACCAGCACTCAGCAGTCACAGTCCCTCCGTGGTCATTTCCCTCCCCACCCCGCCCTCAGGTGCTGTCACGTTTGCGGGACAGGACAGCCAAAGGCGGTGGCCACTGTGGCACAGAGCTCACCCTCGATGGAGACCCCCTCTTCCGAGTCTCAGCTTCTTCCACTATAAAATGAGAAAATAAAACCAGCCAGCACTTGGAGACACTGTTCTGGGCTCTTTACTATTATTAAACCCATTTTAGACGGGAAGAAACTGAGGCACAGAGAGAGTAGTTTGCCCTGGGTCAGAGCCAGGGTTTGAACTCCGGGCTCTGGCTCCAGTGGTTCTTACCGCTTTGGGGTGGGGGCAGGAGAGAAACCTGACTTGTCCTGAGAAAAATGCATGTAGTCACACACATGCACCATTAGCACAAAGTGCTTGGGCTTGCAGATGCACGAAAGCCAGCCATGGACCCCTACTGCCCCTTCTTCATCTGATCTCAGCCACCTTCTGAAGGTATGTGGGTGTGGTCCCCTTCCCACAGCTGAGGAACCATGGGTCAGAGGAGTTAAAGAGTGTCCCCAAGTTCACAGGGTGCTGAGTGGTGGGATCAGGATTCGAATCCGGGTCTTCTAACCACAGAGGCCGTGCTCATCCCCACCCACCCCGGGCTGGGCCTCCTACGTCTATCCAGGTCTTTCCCCTCTCCTCTGTTCTGGTTTGGGGATGTCCCGAAGGCCCAGCATGGCTGCCAGGGGCCCAGCAGCCAGGAAATGGCCAGCCAAGTCCACTGCCCCCGGGCTACATTCATCATATTTATATGTGACTCTATAACTGGGATATTTATACGTGACTCTATAACTACGATACAAGTGGCTAAATTTATCCTATTTTACGTGACTATAAATAAAATATTAAAATATGTAGCATATATCATGTTAAACATTTATGTATCAATATTATTCCAGTTAGAATGTATCCCTATGGCCAGATGAGCTATATAACTTGATTTTTCTTTCCTAGATGGCTACTCAGCTGTTTCAGTTCTATTTGTGAATAATTTATCTTTACTAAATTCCTGTTTGGAACTATTTCTGAACTTTCTCTTCTGTGCCATTTATCCCTCTGTATCCTCATCCACAAGCTCTGTACTATTTTAATCACTGTACCTTTATACATGTTTTTAATATCTGACAGAGCTAAACTCCCCTTTTAGATGTTTTTTTTTCTGGCTGTGCTCACGGTCCGCTTTCCCTTATTTATAAACTTTAGACTCAGCTAAGTTCCACGTTTAAAAAAAAAAAATCCTCTTGCTATTTTTATTGGGAATGCATTAAATTTAAAGACTAACTTAAGCGGACGTGGCATTTTTATGATGATGACTCTTTCTAGTCGAGAACAAGGGCCACATTTTTAAATGGGGTAAATGATTGCCCAGCCTCTCCAGGCAGGAGGGTCTGTCTCCTGGAGCTAGTTTATAAGGGTGACCGCTGGTCAAGGACAGATCGCAGGAGTCAGAGAAGCCTTGATCACTGCTAGAGAGAAACAGCTCGTGTCAGAAGGCTTCTGTAATCAAACGCCCAAGTACAGCAGACCCTCCCTTAACCAGTGCCCACGGAGATTGGCAGATGCCAGATAAATGTAAGTAGACTCTCTGTTAACTGGACCTCAGGCAACTGGCACAATCTCAAGCAACTGTATAACCACATCTTCCCAGAAGAGAACCCTGATGTATGAGTCGGAGGCAGGTGTCAGGATTCTGGAACTGGCAGTGGGTCATGTACACATGCCACCTTGGAGGAGCAGTGCCCTCCAGGGACCCAGCTCAAGCTGAGCTCACAAAGGAGCCAGGGAAGAAGCACCCCAACCTCGCTATCCTCTCTCCCTCCGATCTCCAGGGCTCCCCACGGGCCCCACCCCACCAGCAGCCAGAGGTCCTGGGAGCCCATGATTCCGTCCACTGAGGTCAGCTCTGGGGCAGAGACTAGATACGGTGGGGCCACCAGAGGTATTACCCACCTCCAGGTCACCACGCTCCAGGCTCTGAGGTCCCCAAGACAATGGCTCCGAGATAAATGGAGTAAACAAGGATTAGAAGGTTATCAAAAGGTAACCACATCTAAAGGGACTTCATACCTGGGCAGGAGGGCTGAGGACACGTAACAACTGGAAAACCCACGGGGGTAGGAAGGCAGGGGTTCCCGGGTATGGTGTTCAGGGACAGTCCCATCCTACCCTCACCTCGCCACGTTTCTTCTCTGTGCCTGGAGAGCAGAACCAAAAAGAAGAGCACAAGGAGAAAGGTTAAAGTCCAGAGTCTCTTAGTGATGCGTAATTGGAAGCCTCTACGCTCCGCACCAGACCTGCTTTCCCAGCCCCACCCATGAGGCAGCCTCCCAGTGGGGCCCCGGGAGGCACGTTCTGGGGCTTTCCTGGCACTATCACCAGACAGAACCAGGAGCGGTTTGTAGCGCCGTCATCTGGCCTGGCCGGTACCAGCTGGCCTTGGTTTTATCCAGACCAGGATGTGACTTACCCCAACAGGCTGTGATGGGAGGAGGCTCTGGTGACCTCCCCAGCCAGGTCACCTCGACAGCAGCCAGTCAGCGTAGGACTGTCCAGGGGAAGGGGGTTTTCCTAAGTCATTTCAGAGAGCTGAGGTTCGGACCCTGAAAGGGGGAACGAAGGAGCTGAACCCTCCGTGGGAAGGGTGGGCTGAATGAGGCTACACGGGGTTGTGTGACAGGCTTCCACATGAGGAAGGGGACCCTCACGCGGCTGTGGCCACCCAGGCAGAGCGGGCAGGAAGTGAGTGAGAAAACGCTGCATCCCAGACGCCAGGACAGAATCGAGTTTCCTCTCAAGGACAAAAGTCCCCAAGACAATGTCCTGTGAATTAGGTGGATTAGAAATGGACACCTCTTTGCAAAGGAGGGACACATTAAGAGCACATGCTTTGTTCAGACAGACCTGATGGCCACTCATTCTCTGGGACCTCTGGGTGAGCCACCCAACTTCCTTGAACCTCAGAATCCTCAACTATGACAGAGGGTGACACTAGTACCTGCCTACCTCGAATTGATTTCTGACAATGAAATAACTCGAGGATGCATAGAAAGCATTTAGCTTTCCATGAACGTAAACTTTTATCATCACTGTTGAGATCTCATTACTGAGAAAGCTTTTCTGAACAGATAATAAATAAATCAGAGAAGTGGGCTGCGTCAGGGAACTTCCTGACTTCGTTAAAAATATTTTGCGGCTTGCGGGAGGGAGAACATCAAGGAATCAAAAGTGTAAAGTAGAATTTCAAATGCCTCCACCTCATTAGAAGTCAAGTCATTCCGCTGGTGGCCCCTAAGTCACCCTGAACTCCACAATCTGGAGCACCCATGAAAACAACTGTTCGAATCTTGGACTGCCCACTGCACCCAACTTTTGTTTCCTCTGGCTCTTGCTGTCATCTTAGTGTCATGGTCTCAGCTATGGAATGGCAGGGTGTCTCTCTGTTGCATTGAAGAGGTGACATGTTTTACTGTTTTGTGAGCCAGTGGATATTAGGGTATTAAAATACAATATGTGATTTCAGGAAGCCGCCAGTTTATTACCCCTTAGTGTTAAATTTGAGTTGCAGTTGGGTATTCCTCGGGGGGATCATTCCCAGTTGAAGGAATCAGATACGAGTATTCTTAGCCAGAAGACACCTCCAGCAAGGTAAGGTTTTTAAACAAAAGCCCACATTTGGATTCTGAGGATCAGCCTGCGAGACCTGACAATACAGACTTCCTGAAGTTCAATTCCTTCATTCCAAAAGGGTGGTAAGATGATAATACGGATAATCGTCTCATAGAATGTCTGTGAAGGTCGGTAACAAGTAGAACATGTTCTTTGTAACTACGACACAGTGTACAAAATGTGAGCTACTTATTAGGTTGTTTTTTATTCCTGCTGGTGGAAAGAGCATGACCTGGATGTCAAGAATCCAGTCTGGTCCCTGCTCTCCCGCCTTCCAGCACATGTGACCTCGACCAAGTAACTTAATCTCTTAAAGCCACAGTTCTGTCATCTAGGAAACGTTCCAGGATTATGAATCTTTTCAGAGGAAATGAGTTAGATTCTAATAGCAAGGGATGGAAAAAGCAATCCTCTCCAAAGGGGAGGGGAAAACGAGGCCCTACTCCCAGGTGGGTGATCAAGAGAAACACTTCTGAGACTCAAAGGAGAAAACTGGAAGCCACAGAAGCACGGCCACTGATTTCTGAGAGGTGGCAAGAGTCACCCGGTCTGTGGGTGAGCAGTCATCTGAGACAGGTGTGCCGGCAGCACCAAGCTGGATGTCTGACGCCCCCGCAAACCAAACAAAAGCAGCACCACTCCTGGAAGCCAGTCCTTCATGCATGCAGTCATTGTCCCGTGAATAGCAGCATGGGCAGCTGTCACCTCCAAGACTACAAAAGCAATTGACCCGTCATCCTGCAGACACGCACTCGTGGGCTGCCGGCCTACACACACGCGCAATGGAACAGCATTGACTCTTGGTATCACGGGGAAAAGAACCGGGAAGGTGCTCAGATGGCCTCCCTGGAGTCAGACAGAGCGGCAGCCCTTCTGAGCATGCTCGGGGCCTTGATGGGGGGCCCACAGGGGCTGGAGGAGTAGCTGGCTTCGGGGCTTCTGCCACTGGGATCCCTTCACCGGGACCCACTTTAGCCACATGTCTCTCTGCCTCCACACGTTGACAGACCCAAAGGCAAGCATTTTGCAAGATGCTGAGAAGATCTCAATTAGCTCTAGAGCAAGTAGGAATCCCAGGCATCTCCAGGTTCCCACAGGAGGGCTGACGTCACGAGAAGATCCGAGGTGAGAGGAAGAGGAGCGGATTGAAGAGGAGGCTCTCACGACCCTGGGAATCACCAACACTTGTGAAGGTGTCCCTTAGGACATGCAGTGTGATAAGGTGGAAGTGGGAGAGTGGTGGCTGCTCAGCAATGGCCTGAGGTCCTCTGTGGTGTTGGTCACCTGGTCCAGACTGGGTGACATGTGGATCAGGTGTGGAAGAGCCCCTGTAGGGAGATTTCCATCCCCATCAATTGGGCTCCTTGGTTCTTCCTCTATGGCCTGAGCCAAAATTTGTCTGCAAACAGTTTATTCTCAACATGTCAGGATATTAAAGGCCAAGTTGACCCAAAAGGTTGTCTTGGAGATGTGATGGACAGAAATCCCCTGCCTCTTAAACTTTTACTCGTAGCTGTTTAACTTGTTATCTCAGCTTTACCATGGAGACGGTCATAGTACCACCCTCCCAGGGCTGTTGTGAGGAATACATGAAGTAAGAAACGGCAGCTCCTAGGACAGTGGCTGCCCCATACAAGGCCTTCATAAATAGTGGCTATTGCCCAAGTTCTCCTAGCAGGGGAACTTGCAGCCCTGCATAATGGGTACGGAAACAGGGAAGCAATCAACTCATGTAACTGAGAAGTCCAAGGCAGGTCTGGCTTCAGGTGCGGATTGATCCAGGGCCGCAAGTGATGGCACCAGGACCTGGCTGTCCTCTCTCCAGCTCTCCGCCACTCTTCTGCAAGCTGGCCCCATTCTCAGACAGGCTGCCCGTCCCACAGAAGCTGCTGCAGACCACATGCCAGGGTCAATGCAGTAGAAGAGGCCACCTGTCCGCACTTCCCACAGCCCCAGTAATGGTCTCACTTCACCTCAGTGGCTCGGACTGGGTCACAGCGCCTTCCGTGAGCCAACCGCCGAAGCCCAGGGGACATTACATGTAGATTGCCACAGGCCCACCCCTGGAACTGGGAGCAGAGTCAGTGCCACCGAAACCTCGCAGACTGAGAATGCAGGGGGGCTGCTTTCTCAAAGGGATATCGGTGTGGCCAGGTGGGAAGCCAGTGGCTGCTAAGCGGAAAACGGCAGGTGAGTCACAGCACCACAGCACCCACCCACCCAAAGGAGCCCAAGGATTTGTTTAACTTCCTTCGGTTACTGGCTCATCCAGGAGGGAGGGATGCTCTCCCCTTAACACGGACTCCTCACTAGCACATACAGGCCTTCAGGAGCTATACACGCGATCTCTAAATGTGAACAGGACGATCTGGTTCAAAAACCACCAGGATTCCCCCTTCGCCATCCAAGTACCGTCACAACGTGTCTCCCTCAGCATCCTTCTCAAAGCGTCACCCCAGCCTCCTACCTGCCTGTCACATGAGGACCCTCCGAAATACAACTCTGTCTGCACACACACGTCTGGGCTTAGGCTTCACGCTCCCAAGGAGGGGACAGGATGCTTAGCGCCCTCCTGGCGCTGAGACCCCTCTGATGGGAGCTCCTTGTGCTCTGTTCACAGGTGACTGCTGGCTGCTGGCTGCCATCGCCTCCCTCACCTTGAACGAAGAAATCCTGGCTCGCGTGGTCCCCGGAAACCAGAGCTTCCAGGAAAACTATGCCGGGATCTTCCACTTCCAGGTAACTTCATACGTGGCCCAGGCTTTTCCTCAACAGGTCCCGGGGGCCTGGAGGGTCCTGAGGGCTAGGCAAAGGTCCCCTAGCGTGGCCCAGTTCATCAGTCCCATGTCTGCAGACTCTTGGGACCAGTGCTGTTCTATAAAGGACACTGAGACAGCAGGAAGCTCGCTGGCCTGCTCCATGTGAGGGGAGCAATGTGGGGGCCCTTGGGACACACAAGGAGCCAGTAGAACAGGGTGCTTAATTCCCAAGCTTAGAAAAAAGGATTTTCTGAGGTCTGCGTGAAGGTACTGGTCACTCTCCTTTTGTGCAGGTAGATGAGAAGTAGAATTTGTAAAAGCATAAGGTTCAGGCAAGGTGCTGGAGAGGTGGGTGTGGGTTTGGAGGGAAGGACACGCGCCTCTGTCCTTGGTTTCTCAGTGAGGACACGCCTGCAGGAGTGGGGGAGGGTGCGGGGTAGAAGAAGCGTCTCCTCCCAAGATGGGCTCCAAAGCTACGCCATGCATTTCAGCTGACCCTGGGCGCCCCCTCTCCCCCCACAAATGGTTTTGTAGGGAAATAAGGCAGGAGGGAGCCAGCCGCAGCAGAGGCCGGGGACCCCGTGCTGCCACCTGCTCCTCCTCCAGCCCACCTCATGCCACCCCCTCTGCTCCCCTTGTCCCCTAGTTCTGGCAGTACGGAGAGTGGGTGGAGGTGGTCGTGGACGACAGGCTGCCCACCAAGGACGGGGAGCTGCTCTTCGTGCACTCGGCAGAGGGGACCGAGTTCTGGAGTGCCCTGCTGGAGAAAGCGTACGCCAAGTAAGTGACCATGCCTTTCCCTCAGACAGCGGTGCCACGGCTGTCCTGGATTCCCAAAACAAACAAACAAACAAGGACGACCTTGAGTACAAGACCTGTTCTATAGAAGGACTACTCTGGCCACACTCGGGCTCTAAATTCAAGATCATGCAGGCAGGGTGCCTGACCTCATTATGTGCTGATCAGTGACCACTGTGGCCAGTTTTCACCAAAAGCACAGGAGCAAATTCTGGTGCCGAGCGTGCCGGCCTCAGGAAGGACCTCTACTCTACGGCCGTGGCGGGTCGCGTTACATTTTTGTCAGCTGCGTGCAGCAAAGAGCATTTGCCAGTGGGCAAAACCACCCATTGCCGAGGTACGAAAATGCCAGACATTTGCCCAGAATATATGTATCTCTGATTAGAAATGGTTTCCCAGACTCCTCCCAGCCGTGTCCCCACTATGTGGCCCGGAGTCCGGTGGTCTGGCGGTCACCACCGCCCGTGATCAAGGGGAAGGCCCACCCCAGCCGCCTCCTGAATGGCCTCATCCCGGCCATGCTGCCTGCGCTTCGTCCACTAACGTGACCGGCTCTGAGGCATCCGGGCACTTCTGTTCTCTACAGCCCCTGCCAGGGCCGAGGGCCAGCTCTGAGACTGTGGGGCCAGAGAGCCACCTCTAAGTCATATGCTCCAGTAGGAGTTAGAAAAGCCACAGGGCGCCCACACTGGCAGCAGCAACCACCCCACCACCCCCACAGTGCTTTCTGCTCAGCTTTAACGATCGAATTGTTGCTGTTGTTTTATAAGCTATAAATGCCAGACAGCTAACTGGTAGACCTCCCCTTTCTGTTATAATGTAGAAAGACTCAATAAGGGAGGTGGGGCCAGGTAATAATAACCTAGGGCCTTCCAACCCTCAGGTTCTATGAGATTTTCAAAAAACTTCACCAAGTGCCAGGAAATGGTAACTGTAGAGACAGAAGCTTGCCCTTATGGGCACCCTGAGTTGGGGACAAAGGCAGGGAGAATCTGAGCAGAGGGGCCCCGGAGCATCCAGCAGAGGACAGTAAGAGAAGGGGACAGCCTGAGAGGCTGGAGAGTCAGTGCCAGTGACAGCAGCACCTGTTCGTCTCCTTCCTGCAGGATCAATGGGTGTTATGAAGCACTCTCAGGCGGCGCCACCACCGAGGGCTTCGAGGACTTCACGGGAGGCATCGCTGAGTGGTATGAGCTGAGGAAGGCCCCTCCCAACCTGTTCAGGATCATCCAGAAGGCTCTGCAGAAAGGCTCTCTCCTTGGCTGCTCCATCGACGTAAGTCCCGCCTCCCTCCCCAGCCCCACTTCTGGTCACTCTAGCCTCCAGCAGTGCCCACAGAAACCCACGGCCCTGATTTACAACACTAGCCCATCCCTGTCCACCATATTGAGCATCACCTGGAACCCAGAGGTTGCTAGGCACCAGCCAGGCTGTCTGGAGTACAACTGAAGGAGTGCTGGTGCTTCCCACCCTTCCCCACATCTGCGGGGCCTGTGCTGGAGCCCCAGTGGCCTGTGGGAGACCCCAGAGGGCATGGAAGGAACCATGTCCTCATACTAGCATTGCTGGCAAACCTCACTGGGGGAAGGGAGGTGGGCATGATGTGTCTGTCCTCAAGGAGCCTCAAAGGCTGTGCCCACTCCCAAGCCCTGTCCTGTGCAGGACCGGGTCCCTGTGGGACAGAGACCCGGTCTCTTGGGGAGCAAATCTCCGCCCAACTCTAGGCAGGGATTCGCAAACTTTTTCTGCAGGCCTTGTTGAGGCAAAACACCCTTTGTACTCGCAGTCCATCTACCCATGTACCAAGACAAAAATAACAGCCTTTGCCAGAATACATGGGAGAGAGGAGTGACTTTGAGGACATTCTGATAGAACAGGAGCAAATCCTGAGCTCTAGCTGGAAACAAAGAATTGTCGTCCTGTAGACAATGCTGCTGGGCTGGGCCAGACCATGCGGCATGGCAACACTCCACGTATCTGGGCCACCTCATGCGGTTTGGTGCTTGTCCTGAGCCCAGGTGCCCACTAGCCCTCCTCAACCTGCAGTAATTTGTGAAAGCACCACGCACACGCCTGTGCAAGTGCTCACTCTCCAGAGGGCCGCATTCAGCCTTTGCTCCGGTTGTAAATGGCGGCTCAGCATCGGAAAGCGGTAACAAGAGGTCCCAGCAGATGTGGGAAAGCACTGCCCTGACTCACAGCATTGCCCTCCCCAAGGCCCGCCCTCTTTGGGCCACGCCCCTCCCACCCCGGCAGGCCCCCGCCCCCTTTGGGCCACGCCCTCCAACCCGGTAGGTCCCGCCCTCTTCGGGCCACGCCCCTCCCCGGTAGGCCCCCGCCCTCTTCGGGCCACGCCTCCCCCCACCCCAAACCCGGTCTTGGCCCCTGCCTGCAGTGGTCAGCGCCGGGTCCCAGCTTGTGGGACCGGTGTGAGCGAGGGAGGGCGGGGTGGCAGACAGAATACGACAGCCCCAGCGGATTCTCCCCGCATTTTCAGATCACCAGCGCTGCGGACTCGGAGGCCGTCACGTACCAGAAGCTGGTGAAGGGGCACGCGTACTCGGTCACCGGAGCCGAGGAGGTAACGCCTCGCAGGAATTTTTTCAGAGGTCTTTCTCTTCCCGACACGGCGGCCAAAAGCACGTTTTGGCCTGTGATCGCCAAGGGTGGGGCCCCGTTTCCCCACAGTTGTTTCTAAACGGGCCAGGCATTCCTGAAGTTCGAACGGGACGCAGTGGGCTGTCCCCTTTCTGTCCCTTCCGGAGGCCCGGCCTCCAGGCGCGCGCTGCCCTCTGGTGGCCGCAGGGCCCGGCTGCAGGCGCTCTCGTTCTGTTTCATTTTAGAACTGCCTTCTTCTGCACCAGCTAAAAAGAAACGACACGTTACATCTGTATAGTGGTTTACACTCTTTAAAGTGCTTCCACCTTTGATATCACATTTGAGCCCAAATTAGTGTTCAAATCTGACTGCTTCTGGCCAGCTGTGTGCCCTGGGCAGGTTACTTACACTTTCTGCCCCTCCGTTTCCTCATCTTGAAGCTAGAAATAATAATATCCATGTAAGGCTGTGGTGATTCAATCCAGTTAATAAATGTGAAGCGAAGGGGGTTCCCTGGTGGTGTAGTGACTCGGCTTCGGCCTCAGCCTGGGTTCAATTCCTGGCCAGGTGAACCAACCCCCCCCCACCCCAAAATGTGAAGTGGTCAGACTGTGTCTGACACATTGTTATCCAAGTACATAGCTATATAAGTATAAGTAATAATACTTGTTATTATTACTACTTAAATATTATTAAGCCGCCCGAGTTCACTGTTAATTACAAAACCCAGACCAGACCCCAGGTCTTCTAATATGCCCAGTGTTTTCCTTTTTTCTTTTCTTTTATATTGAATTTTTGTTTTATTTTCTTTCCCTCCCACCTCTTTCCGTTTTGAAAATTTTCAAGCCCGTAGAAGAGTTGAAAGAACATTACAGTAAACACACAAATGCCATTGTATTTCCCTAGATTCAACAATTGTTACTGTTTTGCTACCTCTGTTCTGTGTCTCTTTGGGCTCTTTTCTCCTGAGCCATTTGAAAGTAACTTGCAGGAGTCACGACACTTCTGTTCTCTTACGTAATCCCAGTACACTCGTCAGGCCCAAGAAAATAAACATTAACTCCACACGTCACCAAATTCCAGCCGCCATATCTACCTGTTCCCACTGACACCAAAATATCCGTCCTAGCGCCCCCTTCCCAGTCCAGGATTCTGCCAGATCCGTGCTCTGCATTTGCTGGTTACCCACATGCTCTTTAGACAGGTGGTGAAGCTCCCCCAGCTCCTCGACAAAAGTACGTCCTGTCTTCATCAGTTACAACAAGGTTCAGATGTAAGACGCTGTCACAGAGTCTAGGATAAGGCATGTGTGCCTCAGGCTCAGGACAGAAGTTGATGAGCCCAGGCCCCCCAAGGGTCGGGTCCTAGGTGCCGTCAACACTGGGTGGCAGCAGGGTCTCCCTTTTGTGACGCTGCGCCCCCTTATAACAGGGACTCATGGAGAAGGAGGCCTTGTGGGCCCCGGAACCTCCAGGCCTGCCTTGAACTCAACACCTCCGTCCCCTCCTGCAGGTGGAAAGCCGAGGAAGCCTGCAGAAACTGATCCGCATCCGGAATCCCTGGGGAGAGATTGAGTGGACCGGCAAGTGGAATGACAAGTGAGGAGGCGCCGTTGGGGGCTGGGTGGGGGTGCATCCTGCTGGGGGGCTCTGAGCAGAGGGGAAGGCAGGGAGCGCTGTGCTGAGGGGGAGGCCCCGCGTGCCCAAGCCCCAGCAGCGGGACCCACAGGGCAGGTGGCCCCTCGGGCTCTGTCGACCAGCTCATTCCCACCATCTCCCCTCATTCACAGTCCCCCTCCTATTGGACCTCTGGGAGAAGAGCCGCACCTTCCCCCCAGCTCCCGTCCGGTTCCATGGATGTAACCTCTGTCCCTGAGAGGATCTAACCTCTGAGAGAAGCCCCGTTGCTGATTTTCGGTGTAAAATCTCCCTCAGGCCCCTCGTGGGGGCTTCCCAGTCCTCCGTGGCCCAGCACCTACCGTTCCGCCTCCTCTCCCCTAGCCCGCTCCCGGGTCAGAGCCTCCCAGTCGGCAGCACCTCGAAAATGAGCTGCTCCCCACCAGATTCTCAGGTGCCCCTTAAAAGAGTCGCCAGGCCCAGTTCGGCTTGGGCACCGGTGCTCCTTCATCTCTCTGATGGGCTGTGCTCATTTTCTGGACTTTTCCTTGTCGCCATCTTCCGGGATGACACACCTTGCTCCCCTGTCCCCGCCCCCACCCACTGGGCTCTGGGCCCTCAGAGGCGAGGGCTCACGTCCCTACTCCTCAGCTCTGGGGCGCCCTGGGGAGAAGCCACCCCCTGCCTTAGTTTCCAGTGCGTTGCCCATGACCTGGTCTGTTTTCCAGCTGCCCAAACTGGAACACCGTGGACCCAGAGGTGAGGGAAAGGCTGACCAGACGGCATGAAGATGGAGAGTTCTGGTGAGAGTTCTCGGGGAAGAGGTGTCTGCCCCCCCTCCCCCCGCCCCCGTGAGCTTTACTAGAAAACGAGATTATTGTGTCAAAGGGCGTGGATCGGGTTGTGTTGTTTTGAATTCACTGTAAGACCCTGGTGAACAAAGAACTTCTTAAACCTCTTCAAGTTGTCCACCTCCCCAAAGGCGATGAAGAGCCGAGCAGCCTGCAGTCCTAGGAAACGGGAAACGTGGGCCTTTCCCCCCACCAGTTCCTGGGGACTCACCCCAGTGCCTAAGAACCAGGCCCTTAGAGACCGAGACGGGCCCACGTGTGCATGGGTCTGGTGTGCGTGGGTCTGTGCCACCCGGCGACCCCCTGCGTCATTTACCCAGTGAGTCCCCGAGTGCTGTCATGTCATGCTCAGGCTCCCGTTCTCACAGAGGACAGGTCTGAGCTGCAGAGAGCTTTAAGCAACTCGCTGTAAGTCACCCAGCTAGAGCATGGCAGTGCCGGGACTAGACTCCACGCCGCTGACTGTGGACCCAGTGGCCGGGGTGCTGTGTCCGGGCCGCTCTGCCTGGCCTTGCTGAAGGTTTATCAGTGTGCCTGCCCCGCTGTAACCTGGGGGGCCTGTGTCCCTGCTTCCTCCAGGATGTCTTTCGGGGACTTCCTAAGGCACTATTCCCGCCTGGAGATCTGCAACCTGACCCCCGACACCCTCACCAGTGACTCCTACAAGAAGTGGAAACTCACCAAGATGGATGGGAACTGGAGGCGGGGCTCCACGGCGGGAGGCTGCAGGAACTACCCGAGTAAGGCCCCCTCACCCTGCCCCGATGCGCCACCGCCCTGCTGGGCGGCCCAGAGGAGGCAGCGCCTATCCATTGGGACCCTCTGCCTCATTCTCCCCGAGTCTCCACCTCAGCCCCTTCCCTGTCTCCTCGCCCTGTCCCTTCTGCACTCACCTGCCTCCCTCCCCACGCTGAACCCAAGCCTCCCGGTTCTGTGGCGTCCCCTCCAGGCCCCAGACACCCTGGGTCATGGCCTTCCGCCACGCCTGCTGAGGCAGGGCAGCTGCACTTTGTGTGGAGGCTGCTTTATCCAGCCTGAGCCCAAGCACCTAGCCCCGCCGGACACCCTCACCCGCCAGGCACCCTGCCCCGCCGGGCACCCTCACCCGCCGGGCACCCTCACCCGCCGGGCCTCTGCATACCCGGGTCCGAGCTGTTGCCCAGCAACCCTGTTGGCCCGGGTCACTCAGCAGAGGCTGACACGGCCCTGCTCAGGTGGCAGTAAGGATTTCTCCGCAGGTCCATCCCACACGGACTCCCCTGCCTCTTCTGCCTCGATGGGCCAGTCCTCCCCTCCCCTCCTTCCCGCAGAAATTGTCTGATCACGGCAACTTCGGCCCATTGCGGCGCACACCCTGGGTGCTAGGGACTGCGAGTGGTGTGCCCGCATTATTCCACGTACCCTTCTCTGCACACTGGGGTGGGCACTGTATCACCACCATCCCCGTCTTTAAGATGAGGGGACCAAGGCTTGGAGAGGTTAGGTGACTTGCCCCAGGCCACACAGTTTACTGGGACTTGAACCCAAGCGTGTGACGGTGGAGTCAGTGCTGCGGTGGCAGGTCACGGTCATACTCTGATTCTGTTACAGAGAAGGGAGCTGCAGCTCTCCGTGGCATAGCTGGGCCACAGCGCAGGCAGTCAGACAGCACGAGCTGAGCGTGCCTCCAGCTCCAGTGGTTTTAATCCTTCATCTCAAGTACGCTGCCACCAAGTGGCAGCTCCACAGGGGCTGGGACAGAGTCTCTCTGAAGAGCCAGAACAGTAAATACGCTTGGCTCTGTGGGCCATGCCGTCTCTAGGGCAACTGCTCAGCTGTACTGCTGTATCCTGAAGGCAGCCATACTTAACGGCATGGGCATGGCTGTGTTCCAATAAAACTTTATTTACAAGAGCATCTGCCAGCAACCTGCCAGGCCAGACTCTGCCAGCCCGGGCACTGAATGATGCCTTTATTTCCACTGTCAGCCTTTTATTCCACGAGGTAAGGGGAGACAACTGGCATAACTGTCCTCAAACATGAAAGAATCTCAGGTCCTTCCTGTGAATAGGTTTTGGAAGTGAGGAGGGCAGAGACACCTGGGGGTGGGCAAGGGGCAGGCCTGGGAGGACATGGGACCAGAACACGAGGCTTCTGGGTTCACTGAGCAGGGAGTCTCTTCAGCCAGGCCATCGTGCCCACCTCTGACCTCTGCATTAGGCGGTGCCACAGCTCTAACCACTCTGCTCCAGGTGACAAAATGACCTCCAAGACAAGCCAGCCTGAGGGCAAGTAAAAGAAAACTGGACACGTTTCTCATTTAGGTCCCTGTGAGACAGGGACACAGGCGGGCTCTCTCCACCGCCCAGCCCCACCCGCCTCGCCTCTGGTCCCCTGCCCCAGAGTCTCCCTGTCCTCCCCCTCTCCACCCTGGAGACCAGTGCAGAGCCCCTCTGCCGCCGTGCTGGGCCCCTAGGTCCTAGAGGACTGAGCCCAGCCCCTCTCTGGCTGCAGACACGTTCTGGATGAACCCTCAGTACCTGATCAAGCTGGAAGAGGAGGACGAGGACCAGGAGGACGGGGAGAACGGCTGCACCTTCCTGGTGGGCCTTATCCAGAAGCACCGGCGGCGCCAGAGGAAGATGGGCGAGGACATGCACACAATCGGCTTCGGCATCTATGAGGTGTGTGCAGGGGTGGGGAGCGCCCGCCTTGCCCCCAACTTTGCTGTCCTTGGCCCCTGCGAGGACGGCCAGCCCGAGAGGCAGGACTAGAGATGGGACGCAGACAGGGAGGCTGGCCAAGGAAAAGCAAAGCCACAGGGAGGCCCCAAGCCCGTGGCTGGGCCCCCATAGCCAGCTTCCTGGGAGTCCTACTCTTTCAAATGCCCTCCTGTCCCTTCCCGTGTCTCCCAGGCCTAGCACTTTGGTTGTCCCCCCATCCCCAACCACCTTCAAAAACCAGAGGTGACTTAGTGTGAGGACAGTAAGCTGGCCCACACCAGGCAGTGCTGTGGGGGCAGGAACTGGCGTTTCCCAGCACAGCCCCGGGAGATGTCACGGCTCGCAAAACACGCACAGTCCCGAGCTGAGGACAGAATGACGCCAAGGAAAATGCAAACGGCATTGCCTCGTGGGCTCTCGCAGCTGGCACAGACCTGGGGGATCGTTTGACCCCATTTTAGAGAGAAGGAAACGGAGGCCAGAGCAGGGGAAGTGACTTGCCCCATGGGAATACAGACCGGATGTGGCCAAAAAGCCTCGACCTCGTGCCGGTTGGCTCCTAGCCCTGAGTGCGTCTGCCTGGCCGCGCTGCTTCCTCCGACAGCCCTGCTCTCCTCGGCGGGAGGCAGGTGTGGGCTTTGCTGTGGCTGGCCAGGTAACCTTGGACAAGTCACTTCACAGCTCTGGTTCTCATCTCCGTGCTCTGTAAGTTGGGAAGGGTGCTAAGGGCTCCCCCTTATTACCGCCAGGTCATAAGTTTGTTGGTTTTCAATGTGGGGATTGCTTTGAGTTCCTTGGAAAGGAACTACTATGTTGATTTAGTCGGCGTTGCTGAAGCTACAGGGAAAAGGGACAGCAAAGGTGACACTCTCAGAGGTAGTGTTTCTCAACACAGCTTCCCCAGAATCCACATTAAGCGTGTTCTCCTTTACCTTTGCAGGTCCCGCCGGAGGTACGTCTGGCACGTGTCAGCCCGTCCCCGGGCTCGGGGTCACCAGCAAGTAAAAGGCTTAGACTGTGGGCTCAGGGGCCTTGTGAAGCATGGGCAGGGGCTGGTGGCTGGGAAGGACAAGTCCCCGGGTCCTCTAGGAATCTGCTGAGGTGGCTCGGGTCCTACATCCCGCTGGTGGGAGCTCAGGGCCAGGGATGTTGGGCCATTCCAGTGGGGCCCGCTGCCTCCCGCCAGGCCCAGCAGAGGCCACGAGCGGTTTAGCTCCAGGTGGACCCTCTGCGGTCCCCTCCGCCGAGTCCTGTGCTCTCTAAACAAGCCTGAAGGGAACGGGTGACCCCTGCAGACTGTTGTAAGATGACATGGCAGCACAGAGAGGCCTGGACCCAGTTCCCAGCTCTGCCCTTGGCAGGCACATCACAGATCCTCCCTGGACTTAAGTTTCTCTTCCAGTAAAACTGGTCACCTCAGGGGACTGTCTTGGGGAAGGACTGGATTGCGCGAGCGCACGAAGCAGACCTGTGTCAGCAGTCACCGATCTGATGAAATGCACGGCGGCTGTGCGTCTTTCAAGGCCACAGTCGTTGCAGTGGACACTCAGGGCACCCTGACCCCCAGCAATCACTTCTGTCTCAGCCAGGCAGTACAGCTGGGGGCACCCGGGGCTTTGCAGACTGACCACACCTGGTTTAGACGCCAGGCCCCCGCTTCCACACCCTGGCCCTGCTTTTATCGGTGGGTCGTACACCACCTGGAACTGAACCAGAGTCCTGCCATGTGGACGTCAGAGTCCTGCCATGTGGACGCTCACTGTCCTGCAGAGTCACTTAGAGCAAGGCCAAGGACCTCTGTGTGGGGAGATGGGGCGTCTCTGCAGACAGCGCTGGCTCAGTGTGGGGTGCCCTGCTGCATGGTTCCTCGGGGGTCGTCTGTCGTTTCGGCAGAGTTTGCTTTTTACCTAAAATACGCAGCCCTCGTCGCTGTCCTCCTCTATCCCGATGAGGGACAGTGACACTGACGCGGAGCCCCCTCCTCCCCCTCGGGTCTGTTTACTCATCAGCTGACGGGACAGACCAACATCCACCTCAGCAAAAACTTCTTCCTGACGCACAGAGCGAGGGAGCGCTCGGACACCTACATCAACCTGCGCGAGGTGCTCAACCGCTTCAAGCTGCCGCCCGGGGAGTACATCCTCGTGCCCTCCACCTTCGAGCCCCACAAGGACGGGGACTTCTGCGTCCGGGTCTTCTCCGAGAAGAAAGCCGACTACCAGTAGGTCGCGCTGCCCCGTCTCCCCCCAGCCCTCCTCATGCCCGTCGCAGGCCTGTCCTGACCCCACACACAGCTCTCTCCTCCCTGAACCTCATTTCCTTCTCCACGGTACCTGCCTGCTGGATGGGTTAGTGGGGGGTCGCTGTCCTGAAGAACTCGGGTGCAATAGTCAGGTGAGCAGAGGAGAGAGATTTCTGGTTAGCGGGGGTGGTCGCTGAGCAGATGGCAGAATCTCAGGGCCCTGAATCATCAAGTTGTTTCGGTGTTCGTGCCCCTCGTGTGTTAGACTAGCTGAGCCCAGTGCCATCGTTTGGAGAAAGCAAGGAGGCCTCGAGCCCCTCGACCCCCCTGCTGTCCGGAGCGAGCTCCCTGCCCTGACAGGGCAGCCCCCACCCCTGAGTGCTTCAGGCAGACGACAGAGTGCCTCCTCCAGGCCGGGCAGGGGTTGAGCTGTCTGGAGCCCCAGCACCATCCTGCAGGGGCGGGCTGTGCTGTCCGAGGACCAAAAACTAGCCGACGTCCCCAGATCTCTGACCCTGCAAGCGGTGGGGGCCTTAGCTCTTCCTCGGGTCTTTTCTGCCCTCACTTCTGCCGCACGGGGGGCCATGTTATCAGAAACCAGGCAGAGAAATCCCCCGTGCTGTGACTTACGTGACACTTCTTTTCCCCCTCGTGTCCCCTCCCAGTAACACATAATTTCCTTCTGCTTCCAGAGTTGTCGACGATGAAATCGAGGGCAACGTTGAAGAGGTACTTGTGACTCCCTGAACCCCACCCCCTCTGTCCTGGACACCCCAGGGAACAGGGTAACCAGTAATCCCAGGGGGTTTAGGAGGCCCCCAGGGCTTCGTGCACACAGCTGGAAACTCAGGTCACAGGCCAGCCCTGGGCATGCGCGAGTGGCCCCTGCACTGGACCTGAGCTGTCCCCTGCCCCCTGGGGCCGAGGGAGCCACATGACAGGGGAAGTTGTCACTGATCGCCGTGAGGTCCTCGTCACTGCCCTCTTCGGGCCTCAATGTTCTCTATAAAATGCAATTGCTGGTGACCCCACTTGTAAGGTTCCCTGGAACCCCAGGAGTTGGGATTCAATGGTAAATCCTGAAGGGCTGTGGGGTACCCAGCCCAGGAATTTCAGACGAGGCACGAGCATGACAAGTGCAAGGTCGTGTGAGGAGAACACCACGGACGGAAAGGAACTCTTCCCACTGTCCTGGGACCTGAAGTGGCTCTGCAACCGCTGGCTCCTCAGTTGCTGAGCTTCCGCTGCAGAGGTCCCCATGGGCTGTGCTCATTAGCCACGGTCACAATCCTTCCAGAACATTCCAGCTACTCTTCTGCTTCTGAATCTCCATTGGAGTAGATCATAAAAGGCCATTTGGGTTGAACGTTAAAGAAGCACCTATGTGAGAAAGTAGCGTAGAACTCCCCACGTAGTTTATGGTCTCTCCCGTGGGTTTTAACTAGAAGAAGTTCTTTTATGAATTCTTCACACGGTCCTTCACCTCAGTCGCAGTGACCGGCCAAGTCCAGCCGGAGAGTGAGGTGGGGGAGGGGGAGGCGCCCTGGGAGGGAGGGCAGTGCCGGTCCCTGTCCGTCCCCTTCACTGCTGCTCACTCTGCCGCCCCTTCCAGATCGACGTCGGCGAGGACGACATTGACGATGGGTTCCGGAGGCTGTTTGCCCAGTTAGCAGGGGAGGTAGGTGTCCCCCACCCCGCTTACGTTAGCACTCCGGGTGACGAGAGGGAGAAAATGGTCTTTGTCCTCAGGGCAGCTTCAGGTGACACGGGGAGACGCCGTGCCCTCGTGTGGCATCGGAGGGTCCTTGCGTGTTCGTGGTCACCCCCGACCCTGGAACGGGGGTGACTCTTGGCCTCACTCTGTGGCTGTTTGTGTCTGTTCCACTGCAGCCGAGACGTGGAACTCGGCCCCTGATCCTTGATTTCTACGAAAATGTTTGGGGAGACAGAAGGGTTTTAAATCTCAAGAATGCAAGCAGCCTTCTTCATTCGACTTCCCAGTTCTTGGAAACATCCCTCAGCCCCTAAGACTGCAGGGGACTGCAAAGTTCCTCAGCCTCTTTCCATAACTCCAAAAAAGAGGAAAAGCAAGCAAGCCCCCCTTGGTCTTAAACAGTGGGGCCTTCCCCTCCATTACACAATCTATCGGCGTGAACAGAGACACCTGCTCTGATCCTGAGAAGTCCTGGCGTAAGGCGCCCGTTCTTGGGGACAGCTGGTTCCAACCGGCTCTACAGGACCAGACCTGAGTCTTACAGGGTGA
This sequence comes from Lyroderma lyra, assembly GCA_004026885.1. Lineage (NCBI taxonomy): Eukaryota > Metazoa > Chordata > Mammalia > Chiroptera > Megadermatidae > Lyroderma > Lyroderma lyra. The sequence continues at coordinate 65,378 of PVJL010003816.1, read as the reverse complement.
GGAAGGCACGCGGATGGAAGGGTGTGAGAGCACCAAGGCAGGACCACAAACGTGTGCTTTATATTCTCTGCAGCAAAGAACTGGTGAACGAGCTCTACCTAGAGCAAGCACGTTACACACTAAACCACTAACTAAAACGCGGTGCTCCACAGAGTGGGGTCCAGGGGCTGCACTTGCACAGACAGCAGCCCAGGCCTGCCTAGTGCACCCCGCGCAGGGCGAGGCCGGAGCAGGCAGCCAGCACGTGTCCGTGGCTGCGTGCGTCTCGCGGCTGCGACGTGCAACACGCGCCTCCAAGGGTGTCCCCAGTGATGCTCTTGTTGCATTTCCACAGGATGCAGAGATTTCTGCCTTCGAGTTGCAGACAATCCTGAGGAGAGTTCTCGCCAAGCGTAAGTGTCCCCTCCTTGCACAGCCCTCGTCTTGCTCCTTCCCGTGTGGACGTGGGGGAACGTGGGAATCGTGCCCCTCATGTGTCCTGGCTGCTGCGGCTGAACCATCATGCCCCACTCCCACATGAACGTCACCACCCTCCACTGCCCCCAAAGATTCAGATGGGGGAGGCTCCCGGTCATGGGACTTTAAAAAGAACCAAAGTGCCCAGGGTCTAGAGACCAAAGGTCACATCCAGGTTTGCACCACTACTGGCTTTGGGATCTAATGCAAGTGGTGGGGCCTCTGACTCTCGTTCCCTATGGGCAGGCTAGGCGCAGTGATACCTCTCAGCGTACTTGAACCTCTTCAGTGAGGTCAGTGTGGAAAGTGCCCAGCATGAAGCCTGCACTCCGGAAATGGTGCTATTATGATGAGTCATCGGCTAGAAAAGGCTGAGTCAGCCCAGATGACGGGAGCCGGGACGCATTCCCAAGTCCCTGAGTTCCCAGGCTGTATTTAGTAGGAAGTCATTGATAGAGTGATGACATCTATCAGTAATTAGCCAGAATGGCAAGATAAATGGACCATCTTACACTCAAACTACGGAAGTGGCATCAAAAAGCCTCACCTCCCAAATGTTGTTTAAATGACCCAGTGAAGACTGGGAGAAATGTCCCTTTGTGTGAGCCAATGGGCCAGGCAAGGGCTGTCCAGGCTCTGGGCCCAGGCTGGGGGGGCTTCTCCGAAGGGTGAGCACAGCTGGACAGACGAGAGGAGAGCTGTGCTTCTCACAGATCTTTTCCGCTTGGAATCATTTCTTACGCAGAAAATATCAAAGGATTCATTGTTCACCTCCCACTGTTGCTCCCCACTAGAGGGAGGGACACACACACACACACACACAGATTTTCCCCTCTCAAATTATCCGAAGAACAGTGCTGCCTCTGATAAAAGCAATCCCACTGAGCAGAGGTTCGTACAATATCCGAGGTTATAAGCCTGGATCAGAAACAAATGTGGGTTGTCATGTCCTGAGCACCAGCCCTGTGGATCATGCTAGAAGTCCCGTGGACTGCAAAGACGGCCTCTGGCCTAACCCCACGCGATAAAAGTCAGGCTGCCCCTTAGAGTTGCAGGGGAGTCCAGGCCAGCTGCGTCTTCCCCCCCAGTGAACATGAACCACGCGCACCTTGCGGGGACCGTGGGTAACTGGTCCCGGCCGTCTGAGCACTCCTGTGAGTCACAGAATTCCGACCGGGGTGCGGGGTGGAACGGCCAGGCACGGCCAGTGCAGTGCAGGGCATCCCCACCGCCGGCCCTCCTCCCGTCTGCGGGGAGGACAAGGAGATGCTGTTTACCCTTGAGGCCACCAGGCACAAGTGAGGTCACGGGGCTCTTCAGATGTGTGGCCGTCGTGAGCCTGAGGAGACTAAAGCCTCATTGTTCCCCCCAGATGGAGGGTGGCCTGGGGAGTCAGCATTTGCTCCCCACCCCCACCTCTGAGCGTGGAACCCTCCCCGCCTGCCCGGAGACTCCCGCCTTCGGTCCGAGGGCCTCACGCACAGCCTCCTCCTGTGCCCGCGCCCGAGACGGGTTAGGTTATAACCTTTACAAGCACACGACGGGCAGGGGGGCTCCTCGTGAAGTCTGTGGGAACCAGATTCACATGTGTGACAAGGGCCTCCCACGGCCACCTGATGGACCCCAGCTAGACAGGACTCACCCGGTGCACCACTGTGTCTCCAGACAGCTTCCGTGTGCTCAGGTTTGTCACTTGGCTGGGGACACAGAAGCTCCGTCCACGTGAGCCTCGCCCCCTCCCAGCTCCCAGCCTTCATGAACTCACCTGTCTCCCGCACCTTTCCTTCCCCTACCTACCAACCACAGGAGCTTGTGCACCCCAGGAGCTCTTAAAGACAGTCATTTATCGTTCTTTTTTAAAAAGCACTTACTAAAGCCCTGTCTGCCTGTGGTGACCACGGAGAGGTCAGGCCAATGTACCACCCCCTCAGTGCTGTCCCAGTATGGTAGCCAGTCACCAGATGTGGCTACTTACAGTAACCTAAGTGGCTGCTGTAGCAGAGCGTGCAGATCCAGAACTTTTCCATGTCGCAGAAATCCCTTTCGCTAGTGCCACTCCAGGAGGTTTTCCCGACACACTTATTTTGTCTTCTAGGCCAAGACATCAAGTCAGATGGCTTCAGCATTGAAACCTGCAAAATCATGGTTGACATGCTAGATGTATCCTTTAATGTGCTCCAGAGAACACACAGGGGGCTGACATTTCACCCTGCAGAGACTCAAACACACGGCCCTCCAGAAAGGCCAGCTGGACTCCACTTACTGAGTGGTCGCAGGACTGTTGTCAGTGCTGACCTTTGTTACTAGGGAATGTGACAAACTGCAAATGAGGGCAAGCGACGTGTGCCACACGCCCTGGTCACTCCCACAGGCTCAGTGCCGGTCGGCCAGCATTCCCGGGGCTGGTGCGGGACATTCGGACAGTGCACCCACAGCTTGGGTTTGTGTCCTGAGTGACAGTGTTTCTCTACTGCTTCCTTTAGGAAAATACAGTTGACCTTGAACCATGTCGGGGGTGCTGATCCGCCACGCAGTCAAAACCCTGAGAATAACTTTTGACTCTCCAAAACTTAATTACTGATAGCCTACTGCTGACCAGAAGCCTTACCGATCATTTAAACAATCAATTAGCACATCCTTTGTATGATATGTGTTATTATATGCTGCATTCTTACAACAAAGTAAGCTAGAGAAAATGTTATTAAGAAAATCACAGTACTTTCACAGTACTGTACATAGTTACTGAAAACATCGGCGTCCGAGTGGACCTACACAGCTCAAACCCGTGTTCAGGTGTCAACTGTGTTCCCTAAATGGGAATGTTTTCTCGGATCACAATTTTCTCCTTCCCCTTTGCTCTGGCTCCTTCCCCGGTCCCCAGCCCCGTCCCCCACCAGGCAGACTCCTCACCCCCGTTCCCCACCCCTTGTCTCTGATGCTTACTGAGAAGTGCTGGGCAGGGACACTCTGAGCTTCTAGGAGGTTCTCTCTACTGGGCTCATGGCACCACAGGATATATAGCTCCCCTCACAAAGGGGCTCTTAGAAATATGCCGAACAGTACTCCCCGAATCGACAAGGACCAGCCGTAAGCAGCAGCACAGGAAGCCCTCTGTGTATCATCCCACAGCTTTTTAGCAGGATCTGGGTCCCCACGGCACCCCTAGACCAGTCAGCAAGCAGGGTCATGGGGAGCCAGCAGTCTCCGTCGGGCCCTCCCCGAGCCCTTGGATGGAGGTTTAGCCAGCATGAAAGCAGGGCAAGGGGCCTTGTGCAGGAGCCTCGGGGACACGCATGGCGAGGACAACCCAGGTGACACTGCCCGTGTGCACCCGACTCTGGGAGCTTTCCTTAACTGAGGACAGTCGGACGGGAGCGGCAAGCTGGGCCTGAAGGAGTTCTACATCCTCTGGACGAAGATTCAGAAATACCAAGTAAGAACCCGGGTGGGCCCACCAGCGGGGGCAGGGAGCTGTGTCAGAGCTCCGAAAGAGTGGAGACAGGGCCGGGCGGGTGTCCAGAGGACAGACAGGGACTCTGCAAGGGAAGTGGCCTGCTCCCTGCTGTCACCTCATCGACTGGACGTGGTGGGGTCATCAGAAGCCACCCTACGCAGGCTGCGTAGCCTCTCATACTGACAGTTTTTAACAGCTCAAGTATAAAAATACCTGAGACAGCCATGGTAGTTGGCTAGTTGGTTTGATGGCATAATTACAAACCGGCTCACAGGGAGAAGCAAAATACTATTATTAGCTATTGAAGGCAGAAACATGGTGATTCTTCTGAGGCCAGAGGCAGGGAGCTGGGGAAACGTGGTCCCCACCGAGCACAGAGGTAACCTGCCACCTGCCACCTTTGGGTTCTCCTAACTATTTCACATGTTCCAGAAAATTTACCGGGAAATCGACGTGGACAGGTCTGGTACTATGAACTCCTATGAGATGCGGAAAGCACTAGAAGAAGCAGGTAACTCACATTACTGGGTTTTCTTTTATCTATTGTTCTGTAGACTGACACAAAGTTTGGTAAGCTGTGAAATAAAGTCAGTGCTGGTTCAGTATAAACACATCCTTTTTAATCTCCCTTTAAAAACTAAGTGGCAACATAAAATGCTGGCCCGGGTGCTTTGCCCACTAAGCCTTCTGCAGTCTCAGTTTCCGCTGAGCGGCCGGGTGGGTCAAGCAGGCAAAGCCAGTCTCAGCAGACTCCCCTGAGCTCCCTATTTCAGGTGCAGGACCGGTTAGGCAGAAGTGGGGTGTCTCAGCTCTCCTCAGGGGAAGTCCTTGGCAGAATGTGATGACAATAAAAGGGACACCAGCTTGTGGGAGACCAGCAGAGTAGGACAGAGAGGACCACATGAGGTTGTTCGTTGTATTAGGTGGGAGGGAATACTCCAGCAAAGACCCCAAATAACTGGTTTTAAACAACATCCATCTTTTTCTCACATAACAATCCAGCAGTTCAAGGCCGAGATGGTGTCTCCTGCTGTCACATTGCATCACCAGTCCTTAAGAGTGCTGTCCTCATCTGTGGGACCTAGGACGTAGCAAGGAGCCAGGCAGGGTGAAGGGGAACGGTTTGGAAACAATGCCAGAAGGCACTGGCTTTGCAAAATAAATCCAGACTCACAGGAAAGCGGCCAAGGGACAAAAGGAACTCTAATTGTAATTTAAATTGCCACATCAGTTGCTGAGCCCATGACCGGAGCGCCAGGGTACAATCTCATCTTTAGCATGTGTTGGCTTGTTCACTTCACCTCAGGTTTCAAGCTGCCCTGTCAACTCCACCAAGTCATCGTGGCTCGCTTTGCAGATGACCAGCTCATCATTGACTTTGATAATTTTGTTCGGTGCTTGGTTCGACTGGAAACACTCTTCAGTAAGTGGGTATTTGGGGAAGGACCCATTTCAGTTCTCTCGGTACTACAGCAGTCTGCCGGAACCAGAGACATGTCTGTCCAGTTGAGAACGGAAATCCTTTAATTTGGGGAGGGAGGGAAGACATAACAACTTGTGACATTCAGAGAAATCAGCGGCCAGATAGGGGGACAAGATCATGTGATTTCACTTCTGACACCGCTCTTTCCTCCCCCACAGGGATATTTAAGCAGCTGGATCCCGAGAACACCGGGACAATAACGCTCGACCTTATCTCTGTAAGTCAGCAGCTTACAGCAGCCCCTCGCTCCCACAGGGACAGGAGGAGGGCTGCACGTGGGCGACAGTCCTGTGGTTTATTGACCTCTTTAAAGCTTTGCCTTGACGCTCTCGTGGTCTGTAAATGGTTCTAAGGCCCCACAATGCATTTTTATGTGCGCCTGTTTCCCGTCTACCTATTGACTCTCGAGGCCAGGAAAACACACCTGGTGCCTCCTCCCACGAGCTCTGAGTGTAGCACAGGGTGAAATGAGAGGGTGGCTGCGGGGTCCCTCAAAGAAGAATGCACTCATTAGCAAGCACAGGAGGAGGTGCTTATAGCAAGACACCCCTCGGATGAGTTTCGAGTGGGTTTGGGGGACAATCTGGCATCCTTAGAACAGATCTACGTAAAATACTTTCTGAGCAAGTTATTTTCCTCTACTCCCCCCACTTTACATTAACGCTAATGGTGGTACGTAAGCTTGCTTTATGTGACCGTTGTTTGGGCTCATGTGTCTGGAACCCCAGCAATGCCCACTTCTGACATGCTCATCGGTCCAAGTTAAGTCAGAAAGCCAATTCCACACTAAAAACGTGCAGGATGTTCTCCTGTCATCCCAATGACAGAAAGTTCTCTCATGTCAGAGAAAGAAGCCAGCTGGGGTACTTTCATTACCCTCTGGCTCCAGGCTGCATTTCCTCTGTTCTTGGGGGACCCGAGTTGGAGCAGCAAAGCTACAAAGGGCTGGGCCAGGTGGCCAGTGATGGGAGGCACTGACTGAGTCCCCATGTACCAGAGAGAACCAGAGTGGTAAGGAGGCAGCTCTTCCTTGAATTTGAGCCCTGGAACAAGCCAGCAATTTTAACAGCGGTTTCACTCTGTTATACATTTGAAGAAACTTTAGCCAACAGAAAATATGTTTTAGCTGGTTACAAATAACACTAACTTGCTTAAAACTATGTAGCCTAGAAAATAGCCCTGCCCTGAGACTGCAATCTAAAGTAGCAAGGCAATACAATTGTGGCATAAATGTGCCAAATAGAAAGTTCTGGCAACTCTAGCCCCTTCATCGTTCTTGCTGGAAATCCTATTCCTCCCCAGCTCCCACTGGTCCATGCTGACCAGCCTACATAGTCCATCCTCCCCATTTCCTCGGAGGCTTTCCCTCCGAGTCTAAACCTCGCTCCTCACTGGTCCCTAGAGATCCCCGCACTCCAGTCATCTTCGCCAAGGACGAGCAATGTCCACAGTGCTCCCTTTCAGTTCACAGTGGTTTTCAGCAACCTGCAGGTGACATCACCTGGGCAACTTTGACCAAGTCCTGATGTCCAGGCCCATGTAGGGCACTTCACTCCAAATCTGATTCAAGTTTCCAGATAATTCCAGTATAGATCTCAGGTTGACAACCACTAGTTTAAGGGATATGCACACCCAAACTAACTTCTGGGGCAGAGATGTGAAAATGCTAATCCATATGTTGTCTGAGTGTCATGTTTCCTGTAATACAATTCATGACCACCTGACTCAAATAACAGCTTTTTACAAACGTGTAAAACACCAGCTTCTAGAACTGAGGTAGAAAAAGGTACCAGTGAGCTGGTGCACTGGTATCGTCACCCTTGTTCAGCTTCCCTGGTCCAACTGTCTTTCAGAATAATTTACAGGTTCTTACGTAGCCTGCCATGTTAATGACAGTCACCGAGCTGACTTGGTTTCTCTTCTTCCTCACAGTGGCTCTGTTTTTCAGTACTCTGAAGTGATAAGTAATCTGCCTGAAGACGTCACATGAAAGGAAATCAGCCACGGACTAAACTTCCACAGAGAAACTTTTTATCTGAACCTTGATTATGGGAACATTTACTTAAACTGATGATTACAGCTGACCATAATGATATCATTTGAGACAGCAGAACTTTCAGATGTCAAAGTCAAAGATCTGCATATCATTACACTCGATAGGAGTCACTTTAACCCTGGACAAGCTCCAAGAACGCTTTAAATCTATAAATAGTATACACATACACATTTCACTTTTACACAGAGTCCTATTTAGAGCAATATTTAAATCAGGAAAAAATGTCGGGAGCTATTTAACAGCTGAGCAAACATTCAATCTCAGAGGACACAAGGTCCTTGCTGGGAATACTGAAAGCAACTTCAAGTTTAAAAATGCAGCCGTGGCCTTTAGAAGACAGTAGTTCAGGGCTCGTGGTGTCCCGAGTAAAACAGAAAATAGGATACATCGCAAAGTGAACTTGTCAGGGCACCTGAAGAGGCCAGGAGAGCCCTCTGTCCCTTGGGTTAAACAAGAGACAAGCTTTACGTAATGCTGACTGGTTAGCAGTAAACCTTCTGAAATGCAAGTCCTTGAGGGTGTATGGTCTCACACACCGAGGGTTAGAAAGACTGAAGGGGTTCTCCTCGTCCTCAGCTGAAGCGAGACACTGAAATCAGGCGTCCAGCGTGCCAACCAGCTGTGGTGAGGACAAAAGCCGCTGGCTGCTGCCTCAGAATTTCTCGAACTTCAGCACCACTGGTGTTTGTGCATGGAATCGGGGGGACATGGTATAGGAGCACCTGTAGAAACAACGCAAGCTTGTTTCTTGGCTTTACCCTGGGAAATGCTAACCACGTTATAACATACAGCCTTGTTGCCTTGTCTGCTGCCAAATGTACTGTTCAATAAAGAGTCGCCTGTGTGCCTTCCTGTCCTTCCTTGAGGGGCCCTCGCTGGCCTTTCAGAGCACCCCCACTGCAGCCCATTTCCACTGTACTGACATCCAAACTCCCGTACTGGGAGGAAAGAGGCACCTGGCCTACCATTTCAATGTGGAGCTGTGACATTTTTTAAAAATCCAACTCCGAAGCTCCAATGCTCGATCATAAAGTAGGTGTAACTCTAACTTCTAATGCCCCTTGGTCTTCAGGAGGCACCGGCAGGCTCCCTGTTTTGCCGGCCATGTGAATGCCACTTTGTCCGCTCCTGCTGAGGACGAGCTGAGAAGACGTGCAGATACCGTAGCTGGTCTGCTTGAGCGATCCCGGGGGGTGGGGTGGCGGGGGGAACAGAGAAGAGTAACGACCTGCTCTGTTACTCTGAAAGGCATGGTATGGTCTTTCAGCTTCTTTTCTTGTTAGCATTCAGCTATAAAAACGTATGAAGAAAAGGGACCACTGGGTTTTTTCATTTGCATCTTCTATTAAATAAAATAGAAGCAAAATGGGTGCCAAAGCAAACAATCCACAAACTTGCTAACGTTAATAAAACCACGTGGAGACCTTGTCTACGTAAGTTTCCATCCCATAAATCAATGTATATAACTCCGAAGAAATGTGAAATAAAATGAGGAAACTCAGTCTATTGTACCACTGTGGTATCTAAGATCTTTAAAACAAACAAACAAAAAACAAACAACTTAATTCCTTGTCAAAGACCACCACCAAACTCATAAACTGCAAAACTGAGAGTGTCAGCAAAGAAATGCTTCTTATATTTAACTACATGGCTGGTGAGGAAATCTTACTATTTTTCAGCTGGGTAAGGTATCTCAGTGGCTTGTGAACCTTAAACAAGGCCATTTATGACATCAAAAACTAAAACGAGCTGAGAGTCAAAAAGTTTAATTTTATTACAATTATTTTTAAAGTCAACTATGATCTTGACAAATATTGTGGGTAAGTCTATAACAAGTCTCTAAATTCTGAGATACAAAAGGCAATAAATATATTCAAATTCAGCCTAAAAACAAGATCCTAAACCTAATTACCTGTAGTGTAGCTTGGTTTCAATATTTCATATATATGTATAATTCTTTAAATGCTACAAGAACTCATGTAATAAAGTTATTGCTCATTGACTACCAACCAACAGTTCTTCACTGACAAGACACAGGTGAGCGGAACCTTCCAGTCTCCGCACGCGTCCTGAGGGCCTGCTGGGGCTGGGGGATGAGCAGAGATGGTGCCATGACGGCGTAGGTCCTTTCAGGTGGGAAGACAGGCACAGATACAGGAGTGGAGAAGCTCTAGCCGAGCAGGACACGAAGCTCTTTCCTAGTAGCTCAGTAAACGGTCCCCTTCCTTGCGGAAAACGGGATTGTCACCGTGCATCTGAGCGTGCCTGGCACGCCTCTGCGTGAGCAGCTTCCTCGTGAGCTCCGTCTCGAGGTGCTGAATGTCCTCCGCTGACAGTGAATTCTTCGATCCTTCATTTTCTCCCAGAGTACATTCTTCATGGCTTTCAAGTCATTGTCATAAAAATACATCTTGTGTTTGTGCCCAAAACAATCATATGACTTCTCAGTGGTAACAGCGATTAATTCTTCATTAACTGCAATTCTCTAAAGTTCAGGCCAAGCTCCTCTGTCTTGGTTTAATTCTTGGGTATAGCTGTAAGAGAGTTTATAAAACATTGACATACTGTGACGTGAGAGTATCACACAATCTCAAGAAATACTGGGGGCGGGGGGGGGGGGTTTGCTGATAACACAAGAAAGAAATTAAGCTAAAGGACTCTTCCTGTCAAGCCTTCGCACTGCCTGAGGACACAAAGATTCACAGCAACTCTCCTAACCAGCTATTCTGCAAGGACATTCAAAAGTCACAGGGTCCCTTAGCACTGCCGACACCATGATGCAGTGATATAAAATCCACAATGGCTTAGATGAACTCAACTGCACAACCTGCTGAACTGTAAATCAAGGCTAATCAAGGAGTACCAACTGCTGAAGGTGCTTTTCAATACGTGCTACAAGCTATAGCATTGGAGCCGCCATTCCAAGGGGGAGATACAAGATTCACATCTCTTTTAACTTAATTCACAGTAGACATAACACTGTGTGATGGGACTCGAGACTGTCAGAAACGAAATGCCACAGACTAAAAGTCTACAGATTTAAGGAGGGATAAGTGGGGTGTTTTGTTTTAGGATTTTGTGGGTTTGTGCTTTCCATAACAAGAGCTAGAAAGGCGTGTGTATGTGAAGGTCACAAGCTCTCCAGTCTAGAAGCCAAGAGCAAGTCCAACTAGTAATTCAACTGGCACACTGAACAAAAGCCCTCCTCCGGTCTCCTCTGTCTCCCAGACAAAGGGGAAAAGGTTTAATGAAAGAAAGTGGAGTCGGACTTCCAGCCAAAACTGGAAAACTAACTGGTGGATCGGTGTTACATAAAGGGTTATTTTACTCCGAGAAAAGATTTTTAGCCAATACAATTTTCTATACTCACATCTGAGCCTGTGACTAAAAATTCAACATTTATGCAATTTCCTTTGCTTTGACCTCAAAGAAACAAACAAAAAAACAGTTGTGTGGAGGCCACTTCTATCCAGGAAGGACTTCCAGAGGACTAAGAATACTTGGATGTTAGACCGAGGTGAGAATCTTCAGGCCAGTCCGCTGAGTTCAGGCCCTCGTGGGAGTCACTGACACGGAGCAGAACTGAGTCTCTGGCCACGTGGGAGCGACTCGCTCTCCCACGTGCTGCTGACCACAGGACCTCTTTGTTTAAAAACTGAGTAAGACTCAAATAAGCAACCAGTTCTCAGCGGTAGAGCTCTTCTCAGGTAAGAAACTATAAAGGCGGAAGTGCTTATTTGCTGATGTCGGTTAGGGACAGAAAGTGGCTGCACACAGATGTTACACTTCTCTGCTGCTAGGGACGCTGCGGAAGCCAACGGGGTGCTCGAAGGAGAACCACCTTTTTATTTTGACTTCCACCTGGTAACTAGAAAGCTTTTGAAAGAGCGCCATCCTAATTTTTTTCACTTTCATTCTTCTCTATAATTTACATTATGATCACACAAGGAACACTGTCTAAACCCCCATTGTGTGATTAAGGATAAATTCTGCTGTCTGGAAGGCGGCAGTCAGGACGGATGAAGTCATTCGTGCTGCGCATCAGACAAACGACAATGGGGAAGGGAGATTCAGGAGGAGGCGGGGCTGGTCACAATCCAGGCAGCCAGATCCCGACACTGGAGTCATTTTAAGCCACTGCACAGAAAGGAAAGCCCTGGCAGCAGGACCCACAGGCAGAACCTCCAGGCCAGGGTAGAAGCTCTACGCGGCCACAGACCATGTCTGTCCACAGCTGATGAAAATACCAATAACAACACCTCCCCTCTGCTACACATTAGACACCTGCTTTATCCTCGCAGTGATCTCAGGAGGCAACTCCCCCCTCCCCCGCCGTCCTTCTGCTGCCAGGATCTGAAGGACGTGGTGGGGCCAGCGCTCCTGGCCTGCACGCCGAGCCGGCGCTGTAGGTTACGTCGGCCCGCCCTCTCTCACATGCCCCTCACTTCCTCACCAACGAGCATCCCGCAAGCACCTGCACCTCACTTACCCTCGCCATTTCTCTGCCTCTCTGTCACACGTCCAGCGTGCCCCTAGTGCACACACCACGTACACAGGAACACTGGAACCCGGGAGAGGGCCCAATGCACTGTTGCCTGAAAATGGTGAGACTCTTCATCTGATGCCAGCCCTCCCTCCGAGTAATATACAAGTGTTACTGGTTTCCATGTACTTATATCACATTATTTTCTTGGTTTTCATGAAACTTAAAATCAAATAGTAGAGAAAGAATAAAGAATCTTGTTTTTAGTGCCCTGTTCAAGCTCACTATCAGATTTGCAAATTTTGATTTAGACAATTTGAAGTTTATTTCAAATGTCCTAAGTTCAATTCCCATCACATTATCCCGTTACCTTTCTTCTACCCGTAAATGCAGGACCCTCTGACCTCTTGGGGCTGGCAAACATGTAAGTATGCTACTGATCACAGGAAGCACTGAAAATGTGGCTTTAGGTCTGAATCGCCGACTGTCAAACTTATTTTTTAATCCTGTGTCTCACGGACAAAGCGCGGTCAGGTGCACGGTAAGTGTCACAGTTCCCATGAAGGCCCGCCGACACAGACCACGACGCGCCCCGTGCTGGAGTGACTTACCCCCAGCAGATTGCGCGGAACGTATCCCTCCTTCTCGTTCAGGCGCGCCCACCACCACTCGATCTCCTCCTCGTCTTCCCTGCGGACGACGGTCATGCAGTCCCCCTCCTTCATGGGCAGTTCGTCGTCGTTCTGAGGGTCGTAGTCCCAGAGCGCATAAATGACGCCCTTGTTCATTATGCCCATCTTCTCCTGAACTCCTGCAGTCAGGACGGGAAGACACAGCACAGGGGGTGGCACTCAGAGGACGCCCCCTTGACAGCTTTCAGTACACAAAACGGAAGGACAAACAGGTACATGCTGGGATGCTACAACTTCCGTTAAATGTTCAGTAAATGGACTTCCCGGGGCAGGGGCAGGGCCGGCAGGCCAGCAGTGTAGACGGAACACACAACAGGCAAGTGAACGTCTTATGCTGTCAGCTCTGAGACAGCTCTACACACTAACTGCACCTGGGCGTTGCTCAGGAAGAGTCTGACTCAGAACACGAAAAGCTGCTGCAAGCCCAGGAATAAAAGAGGGGCTGTTCAAGCCTCGGGTGTTAAAAAAGTGAAGAACATGCCTGTTACATTTCGCTGCCAACGCTGCGACCTGGGTTCGATTCCCAGCCAGGGAACTACCCACATACAAATAAAAAAAAGAAAAAGAAAAAAAAAAGAACATGCCTGTTAAATTTCAGCCTACTCCTAACTGTAATGACTGAGAACTGTAGGAGTGTTATGTCATTCTTTCCCCAAAACTTAGGGCAGGCAGAGAAAAAAGAGCAGAAGTGCTATGTCTATCAAAGTGGCCTCCATCAAATTCCAAATGGGGAAAGAGAAAAACAATGATAAAATAATGCTACAATGCAGAAATATGGCTATTTTAGACATGATACAAAAGTCTGCATATAGTTAACTCTAAAATAATGAGAATTTGAATTCTAAAAGATAGTGCAATCCACAAACTGCAAAGGGACAAAATCCTCAAACATCCATTTTTCACCAGAGTTAGTAACAGGCCTGCCAACCATACCGTGTCACCCTCCTCCATTTCTGCCTTCCCGGCCTGCAGGGCACTGCTGAGGACTGGCATTACCACCACCAAAGGGCAGGCGACAGAAGGCAAGCGGGAAAGAAGGCAGGGAGTTAGGAGTCAGGTCCTGAGCAAGTCAGAGCTATTACTTTCACCTTGGTGTTTTTAGAAAAGCCAGAAAAACGCCTGCTTCCTTTTGAACAGTCAGGTTTTTCAACTTAAGTGAACACTAAACTACTCATTATGAACTTACTATTCTGATGTCTTAATATGACGTAGCATGCAGTATCTCTCTTGGCAAAAATGAAACAAGAAATGAAACTGTTCTTTTCCAAAATAAGGCTCTGCCAATCTAAAGGGTCAGGTTTCTGCTAATGAGGACAAGTAAATTTCCAGCTTTCCCCAGCTACATAAGACATGCAAAGCATGACAGCTAGATTCACCAGGACAATAACAGCTCATAAATGCCACAGGGCTTTAGGCTGGCCAGACTCACTGTGAGATGGGGCTGGGGAAGTGGGCAGGTGAGCAACGGCGGATACCTCAGTACGTTCTAAATAACAACTCGAGTCTCATGTCTATGGAGTCATTAGGAAGGGAAGAAAATTTCTCCTCTCTGTGCTTTTTACCAAACTAAGAGTTTAAAATTACTGTTTAACGAAAACATGCTCGGTATCACTGGTAATTTGGGAAACGCCAACTAAAACCACAATGTGGTAGGACTGCCAATCCACCTCGGGTCAGAGAACGTGGAGCTTAAGGGACTCGGCTAGGCATGCGTCGCTGTGACCTGGCAACTGTACTTCTAGACAGAGACCAGTAGATGAGCACAGAAATGGCCACAGGAGCAGTGCTGACAACTGAATACATATACAAACAGCCCGATGTCTGTCAAAAGCAGAATGGAAAGATAAATTGTGCTACAGGCACAGAATGGAACAGTACAGCACAGTGTAAGAAACTATCGCAACATGCAACACCACAGATGATTCTCAAAAACAATGGTGAATGAAAAAAGCCAGCCACAGAATCACCAGTACGATTCATTTTACAGAAAGGTCAGAAAAAGGCAAAACTAAACAATATTAGTTACAGGATTCATCCACAGGTGATTTAACTATTTTTTAAAAGTAAGGGATGGGAAACGTAAAATTCAAGGTTGCAGTCACCACAGATGTGAGGGGGCTACACCAGGGCAGGGCACCCAGATCGTAGCGGAGACAGTGGTAATGTTGTTTCCTTAGCTGGATACACGACATTCACTGGTGTCAATCTATTACCGTTATTATTTAAACTGCACATCTATATCAAAAACACTTTTTGTATCCATAATATAGTTCATAAATTTAAAAAATATCTGATCTGATGTTCCTAAATGTTTTTAAAAATCATATTCCATACTGAAATGGAGCTCAAGAATGGGTCTATTTAATATAACAAAATATATATTAACATAATGATTTTAAAATAATCTTAATGTATCAAAATTATTCTTTGATCCAGAGTTCAGAACATAATAGAACAATAATCGTAGATATCAACAGTAAGAACTGACAGCTGAGTGGTGAGGAGACCCTGGGGTCTGTGGGTCTCCCTCTGACCATGCTGATCAGCCCTTCTCCCCCCAGAACCTGGACATGGTCGGTCACAAGGCAGAGGCCTGTGTCCTCTAACCTCAACTGGCAAAGCAATGGAGTGGTAAGGAATGGAGTCCAGGGACTCCTCATTTGTGTCTCTCTTTTCCTCTTCCCAAATCTTTTCAAGCCAAACTAAACAGAAAATTGACCTCAACTTCTAAGACATGTAAATAAAAAAAATTTTCCCTGTAAATAAAAATGTCAACCAACCTCTATCCACCTAAAACTTCCAGCCCATTTTTCTCTAGGTACAGAGCTAATGTTGTCAATTAGAATTAGAAATTCAAAATCAAGAAAAAAGATCCAAAATATTAGCTCTGAAACATGTGTTGCCTTTATTTTATTTTATGTCAGGTTCGATTTAGCAGGACACATGGGTCAATTGGGTTCTTATACTGAGACTGCATTTCTCTTGCAAAAAAGATGCACCATCGCTCACTAAACACTGAAGTCTTAGTAGAGGGTCTTTTGATGGTCACAGCGTGGACGCTAATACCATTAGCATCAGCGTCTTTTGCAGCTGAAGATGTCCCTGACGATAGCTGTTTCCAGGCACACACACAAAAGCTGCATTTATGTTTGTGATCAAGGCTATTCTATTTTCAATACCCAGAACTACAGGTATGACACAAAAATGTTTTCCAAATAATAAAACACTTATCCAGTATACCCTAGGGATGCAGGATAAAATAATGCAGGCCAACCCGACTGCTACATACCATACAGAAACTGGGAGCACTGGGTGTAGCCTTCCTCCATCTCCTCGCACTTGTCTGCAGCAGTCTGCATGTCGCTGTAGGTCATGGCGAACACAGCAGCTCCTGACTCCACCAAAAACTTACACACCTGCACGTTGTTGCAGGAGGCAGCACAGTGCAGTGGGGTCCTGGGGGGCAAGACACAGTCAAGGCTAGCCACGCTGCTCTAAACCAAATGATACCTGCTGTGATACCGACAGAGGACGCTCCTGAACATGTCCTCTATTAAGTCCTTTCTTTGAAAACCTCTAACACGTCTTTTTTGTAGTCTGTTAAACATAGCTACTTGAGCCCACTGGAGAATTACAGCCACAAGGGAAAATGTCAGAGGACTGGACCACCCCGGGGCTCTCCGCATTCTTCCAAAGAAGAGCATACTGTAATTTAAAGTTTAAAAAAAACATAAAACTTACTATCCAGTTTATTACAGTTATGGGGGGGGGGGGTTGGCAGTAACTTGTTAGGACCTTTATTATTATTATTTAATAGTAACCCATTATCCTATGAACAATAATAGTCACCACTGATAATATCCACTGTGCACAACAGTTCTACAAAATGCTCTGTGAAGAGTGGATTCCACGGTCAAATATACTTGGGAAAGGTTACAAATTATACTTTAATCCCCTCTTGGGAGACACACGACGGACATTAATATTTAAAGACTCTGAGAAGTAGCAGGACACTGGGGTTGAATGGGGCACCTTGAGTAAACCAGCATTTCCCCAATTTGCTGAAGCACGTGCGCCACTCTGATGGTTCCCATTTTTACGATTTTCATTACTAAACTTTTAAAACCCCATCTGCTTCCAGAATGGGAGGGAGGGGACTGTTACACGAGGACAACATGTTTCTCTCCTTCCGGATGACGAGTCATGTGACATACTTCCTTGCCTTCCGACAGCATCGCTCATTCACGGCCTACACGGCGGACCCAACACCAGTCTGAGGGGGGTTTCGAGGACATCTTACCATCCGTCACTATCAGCGGCATTTACATTCACACCAAACTGCACCAGGAACTTCACGATCTCAGTGTGGCCGGCACACACAGCGTTGTGGAGAGCTGTGATGCCTTCATCGTTAGGCAGGCTTGGGTCATCCACCTGGGACAGCGGGAAGAGGAGTGACCGTTACTTAAATTTCTTGTCACCTGAACTGTCCCTATTAACCAGCTCTTTAGGTTCAGAACAGAAATAGGTTCCGATGCTTGTGGTGTGTTTGGTTTGTTGTCTTTTTTTTAAAGCATAATTAAAACCTACAGGAGCCAAGAAAACTAGACCAAGTACAATTCCAGAAATAAGACAGAAGGAACAGCCACATTAAGTAGGCACTCACTATAAAAAGGTTTTTTAAAAATTGAAGAAGTACCAGAAATTCTATCCTTGTAGTCATTTTTGTTTATTTATCCTCCAACTCCTCACCACAAATTAGTGTCTGGTAGAAGTGACATTTTCCATGGAAGGAAGAAAAAGTCAACTAAAAATAATTTAAATAGTAGGCTTCTGAAAGTACAGACCACATCCATAATTTAACACCGTCTAGTACAAACCCATACATGAGCAATTTTTAAAGGAGGGTAATGATCTCCCTGAGGATGAAAAGTCTTCTAGAGGACCCTAGTGAAAGCTAAACTTCAGCCTGATTAGAAACATGAGACACCTCTGGAATAGCAAGCCCGTTTGGAGCATGCTCAAGTGTTTCTCCCCACAACCCCATCTCCCCAGAAAGAAAGCAATTTAAAAATACAAATTCTCTACAGTAGCTTTCTGGTTAGAGCTTTAAAACAAACTACAATACAAGGTCATGTTTAAGAAATTAACTAATTAAAGCATACCTCATAAATAATTCTCTGTACGAGGTCAAATTCTCCCTCCAAAGATGAATCTAGAAGTAAAGCAAGGGGGTTGAACTTCACCCTCATTCCATGAGCAATTCGCTCTGAGCCAGTTTTACGTAAGTTTGTCCTTTTGCCCTGCAGAAGAAATGCACAGGAAATTCAGGATCCCAGTCGAAGCAGGAGACCACCACCACCCACAGGGGAGGGAGCAACATCTCAGCTGAGTTAGTATTATAAAAGACACCTGAAGAATCTGTACGAGTATTGAGCACTTTTTATCAAAGTACAACATTATTCAGAAAAGTATATATATCATAATGTGTGGCTTAATGAATATTATCAGATATAAGGGATCAAGCATATAAACCCCTTTTTCAAAAATCCTTGCAATATGCTACTTCGCTTTTGACCAGGTTTAAAAAAATTCATAGTTTGGCATCCTTCTGAAGCAAAACGACCCCAAATTAAACTCAGAAAACAATGACTTTATTTAAAGACAATGTGGGATTTTTATCTTCTCTCATCTATTTCAAAGCGACGTGATTAACTTCCAAACAAAAGCTTAATATCTGGAAGGACTATGGAAGACATGCCCAAATCAAAACATACGAAGCTTCAAACTAACTTACAAAGTCGAGGGGTCCATTACACTGCCCAGAGACTTTGACACGAGCTGAGAAGTGGATAAGTCAGTGTCCACTCCACCCTCCCCCGCTGCATCCAGAACCGCTCCAATCTTACCAACATTGGGAGTCTGGGGTTCCACATAGACATTACATTAAAAATAAATTTCACTGGTAGAAAGAGAAACGTTTGAAAGGGAGCTACCAGCAATGAGAGAAGCTGACCCATCTGCCTGGTTGTGCAGTTAAACGAGTGACCCCAAGTTTCACATCCAGGTCTTGTCATTTCCAGTCGAGTGAGAATGCTTCCCTAGTAAGTGACATCAGCAAGGGCAGCAAGAGCAGACGTGCTATTTATAGGTTCAAAAGCAAACATTTCCTTCACACGAGAAAGGAATTCTTCCAAAAAACCAAAAA
Source organism: Lyroderma lyra (assembly GCA_004026885.1). Classification (NCBI taxonomy): domain Eukaryota; kingdom Metazoa; phylum Chordata; class Mammalia; order Chiroptera; family Megadermatidae; genus Lyroderma; species Lyroderma lyra. Next base: position 46,546 of record PVJL010003816.1, on the reverse strand, counting down.
TGTTCTTTATATTAAAAACAGCAAATTTGGCAAACATTTGTTAAGATCAACACTATGCCAAGGGAATTGCAGAACAAAAGGCAAACCATAGAGCACGTTTGCTATGACGGGCAATTTAAACACGAGCCTTCTTTTGCAAATGGCCGTGAGTACTTGCTGGTGTCTCAGTGACTTCTGACAACCACCCACGTACAAGTGTGACACCACGTTACTTACGGGAGGCAGAGACACCTGCCCGGTGACCTCTGGCGGCCGCATGCTCCCAGAGTCCTCTCCTGGCCCCTCGGGCTCCCCTGACGGGTATGGCGGCGGTGGGTATGGGGGGTACTCCTCCAGGTACACTTCCAGCAGGTGCGGAACCTCTGGGTTTGGTTCTTCCACGCTGTTCTGGAAATCTGGGCTGCTGTCTGGGACTCCTTCAGCCACGTAGTCAAGGCCCAGAGAAGGAGCCGGCATGTCGCTATTCTCTGTGCCGGCGCCCCCCGCTTCCTCTGGGGACACTGGCTCAGGAACCAGAGACACCACCTCCTTCTCTGGCTCTGTAAGTAAGTATGGATTCTGGATTTCCATGGGGCTTTCCGAGCTGCCAGTCACTGGGGCCGACTTGGGTGGGTACGATGGCACAGAGATGGTCTCCATAGCAGCTATGGTGGTCCGCTGATACAAAAGTTTCTGGATATTTGGCCCATTAGGACCCTCTGGCTCTGTAATAGAGCTCCGCTTTTTCAGAGGCCTTGGTGCATTAGACAATTTCTTCCGAAGGGCTTCCAGGTCAGCATCACTCTGGTTTCGGTAAGGATGAGATAAGAAAGGCAGTAATTTGGTTGGGCTGAGTGGTCGAGGAATTCTTTCGTTTTCATGGTTCTCCTGGACTGAAGAAACAGGCTCTGCTTCCGGTTCCGGGCTGCCGGGTTTGCCCTGGCCGCCGGAGTAGACGTTCTCAGGGAGCTGCTGCTGGCTCTGGGCAGCAGCCACCACAGGCTTGCCATACACTAATGGGAAGCAGAAAAAGCCCTCATCAGTATTAACTCAAAAACTGGCAGGTAATAGACAACACAGCTAACAATAACTGAAGCCCCTTTTCATTTCATATTTACTATATAAAACTCTCCACCACAACCAATTTTTTGTAATAACAAATGACAAAGCAAGGCTTCCATCTGTACATTATAAAGTTATTACAGAATCAAAACCTCCACTGATTGTAGCATGCACCATTACTTTATGTACCAATAAGAAAGAAAATGCTAATTATCATTGGGAGAAATCACTGACAGTAGTATCCAGATTTAGAATATCTAAATGTCAAAGAAATTCGAATACTCTGGTTTTTCTTCAGACCGTATAAATCTCTTGCCATTTACTAAATGTCAAAGAAATTTATAATCAATGAAAACTGGTAATCCTTTCATGTCCCCAGATTAACACTGAACACACATTACCCCATCTTTCATAATTTTCAAAAGTAAATGCATGTGGAAAGTTAGATTTGGCTTCTAAAATTATTAAGAACCACTTATTTAAAAATAGTTTTTACCAAAACTATTTGCCTTAACATTCTGATTATATCGTTTCTAATTCCCAAATTATCATATTAACAATTGAAAAACTGAGACCCGTGAAAAGAGCAAGGTGTAGGATATATATATTAATTCTCTGCTGTCTAATTGTGACATCTTAGCCACAATTACATGCTTATTTCATGACCAGAAAGCCATATTCCTTCAATTAAAACATGGTGAATTTTATTCTATCCTGTAAACTAACAAATGGCTCTTAGAAAGAGCCGAACAAATTACCAGATTATGTATGTTTAACATCAAGCAATCTCCTTGCTTCTATATTTAAGTACTGGCTGTGTCCTCATTAGGACAACTTCAAAGACAGCGGAGTTATCCTCGCATTCCCAGTTCTGAAGGAGCTCGTGGGTGAGTGGGAAACAGATGCCCATGAGTAACTACAAGGCAAAGGCAATGTCTTCCCTGAAGGTTTTATTCATCAATTTTACTCATCTATTATTTCCATAGTCTTTCACTGTATTCTTCCAGTACCATCAGTGCTGCTGCAATCCGCTGGCGTTTCGCAGAAACTCATTTTAAACGCCCAGTGAAGAACAGAAGCCACAGTGAAACGAAACTCTCAGAACAAAGGCATGGGTCACACAGGGACAAGTCATGGGGCTCACAGACAGCTCTGGTGCAGGACTTACACCCATCCCCTGCGTAGGTGCGAAGGAGGCCGAGAACCTTACCACTCGAGAAGGGTGGCCCTCGGGGGTGCGTCTTGGTCAAGGCGCTCTGCACGGCCTGCTGGAAGTTCTTTCCCGGAGCCTGATGCTGCGTGTACATGGAGTATATTGAGCTGGCGGCCACGGTCTGGGGTCTCCTGAAGGCGGGAAGCAGGGCGTCTTTGGAAGGCTGAGGGGTGAAGGGCCGGACAGCGGCAGCAGGCGGACTTTCTTGCTTGCAAGCTGGAATAACAGTCTGGTCTGGGCCACCCGCAGGTACACCGGGGGACAGCAGGACCCTCGGCTGCTGCCCTGCTGCTCTGGGTTTATTTCCTATAGAGGCCACCGTGGTTGACAGCTGCTGAGGACTTCCATCTGGCTTAATGTCTGACGGTGACGGATTCGTTTGTCCAAAATAAGGCAAATTAATCTGCTTGGGTTTTGATGGAACAGGGGGTGGTACTTTCGCCACATTTTTATTTGCAGCCTGTAAGACACACGCACAAAAAGCCAATAGCTTTTTTACGACTGAGCACACATTAATTTCATAAATGTAAGTATACACTAAAAATACTAGGTGTACATTTTAAAATCATTAAAAAGTTTTAAAATCATTAAATTTAGTCACATTTAATAAGAGACTGCAGTACAATTCCTGTCCTGTACAACTTGCCCCTCAGGCAACTCAAAGAACCTACCTGAAAACGTCACCTTTACATAGTCACTGATGGCACCAACAATGGAAAACCATTCTTGGCCACCAGAACGTCATGCAGTCCAGGCCACTGTGGTAACAAACCCAACTTGGAGCATGCGGCCATAACCCTGTGGTCAAACGTTGGGATCCTAACAGAAGATTCACCATCAAATTGTATGACATAACCTCAACTCCCAATTTTGAAGAAACAAGGTAACTGGGCAGCACGAATTTAATGTGCTTCAGTGTGCTCCTATTTCAGGGAGAAGCACACAAAGAACAACTCAGAAGCAAGCATGTCAGTCATCCTCCAGGCTTGAGCAACAGAATTTAAAATAACAGAATGTGGTCATATTTTCTAACCTTCCAGATACAGTTTGGTCTTTCCCCTGCTCTCATTCACGTAATGCTTTATGTCTTCTAGAAAATGCAGTCAGAGTTACCATTACATTTTAAACTAGGAGTGACACAAGTACCTGGGCATCCCGCAGAATATCTTCACTGCTCTGGTTTTTCCTCAGAGCCCCAAAGGCGGGTGGGGCAGCAGACTGGTCCACCGTGTCGAACATCGAGAAGGGACGAACTTTCTTCTCCTTCTCCCTCAGCAGAACCTCCCCATCATCAGCTGAAGACAGGGGTGGGGGTGGGGGTGGATCACACTGATATTCAAACTGTCTGAAATAAAATTTCTCACTCACGCATAAATTTCTCACCAGCTCTCTGAAATCTGGTACCCATTATTTTTAAATTAATGACTAAAGATTAACCCAAACATTACAAGGCAGGTACTACCTGAATTCCTCAGTTAAATGAAGGTGTTCTAGAAATAAATTCTGCACACTAGAAAATAAACTATCTAAAAAAGAATACATGGCACCTTTTAGATGGCCAAAATAGAAAGTTCCGGAACAGCACAGCTGAGCCTCACCTTGGTCTGGAGCACTTCCAGGGCTTTTTGGTACAGGAGCAGTGGCTTGGCTCGGGAAGAGATCTGCATTTGGACTCCAATCGGGGCCAAGTGAATGGATTTTAGAGCCTAGAATGCAGAAAAGGAACTACAAATAACCCAGTGTTCTAAAGAGATTTTTAATGGTTCATTTTGCTGCTTCTTAAGAAGTTAAATCTGTAAAAAATAGCTTTAAATTTCAGACTCACAACAATCCCAATAAACTTACTTAGAAAATACTAGATTTTACAATTGTCATTTAAGATTTTTCCCCAACTCAAAACAATTTAAAATTAATCGTGATACACAGAAAGTGTCCTTGAACCAGCAAGGGCATAGTACTCTTCACTGAGTAAGAAAATGTCTCCATCGTACCCAGAAAACAACTTCCAATTTAGCAAACCAAGGGCTCAAAGGTGTATCTTACATAATGACACAACAAGTACGCGTGCATAACAAAAATGCAGATTTTTAACTCATGACTTTGACCGCAGCCTTTCACTAATCAGTGTATTCAGGTTTTTTCTACACTGATATTTTAAGTTTCAAAGCCACAGCTTTTAGTCTTCCTTGTAGAAACAAAACGAGGGGTTCCCTGGTGGTGTAGTGGCTAGGATTCAGCGCTCTCAACGCTGTGGCCTGGGTTTGATCCCAGCCAGGGAGCCACCGAAACAAAACAAAAGGAACTCTTTCTAAAATCAAACCCAGATTAGGTGGCACTATTGCTTCACAGTGGTAACTACAGCAGAACAATAAATAATTTTAAAGTTAGCTGTACTTTGCACGTGACAGTGGTTAGAGAAGAGAGCCAATACTTGCTATTATTTTTTCCTTCTGGGGTCGAAACGATGAGGTCATTAAGAATGTTTTTAGCCTGATTTTCCTACAGTCCTCCCTTCATTGCCCGCCTCCTGTTACAAAACTCTGCCTTGCACCTCCCCACATATCCGAGGACTACACAGCACACAAAGACCGGAGCACATGCCTCTGTTATTCTCACGCTATCTCCCAACATGTTTACCTTGACTCTAAAAATTATCAGCAGGCAAATTCTCAAGCATAAGCCCACAGGAACAATAAACGCCATTTAGCATCAGAGTGGATTTACCACCTCACATTCTGCAAGGGTGACACCACTAACCACACATGGGGTAGTGTTATACAAAAAGTTCTCAAGTTACTAACATCCAATCATAATTCTCTTATTCAAAGAAGGAATTCAAAACAATTTTCAGATGTGAAAAAATATTATACTCTACTTCATTTCCTAAACAGAATTGTATTATTATTTAGGGTTAAGAAACCTACCGTGCACTAGCAGAGAATACAGGAGAGCCTTAGAATTTAAATATGAACAGAGGTAGAAGACATTTTTTCAAAACGCAAACCTGGGGGAAAGCAGAGTGAGGGTGAAGGCACGAGGCCATGAAGACCTGACAATGACTTGTGCTTACCTTTAGCTTGTGAAGCGGCCCCGGACCGCATGTTGGGCAGCGTGTGTACTTTCACGGGCCCCTCTGCGGGCTGCAGGGCCAGGGAGCTGTCTGGCAGGGCCGGCTTCACCAGAAGTTCGGGCCTGGCGGGCATGCGCGGCATGGTGGACGACTGGATGTAGGGACCGACGGCAGCCACGCGGCTCGGTGCTGACACCCCTTGCTGAGGCAGGTTTCCATCAGGTGAAACCTGAGGAGGAAGCACAGGTCCTTCAGCATCACAAGTCCAAAAAGGCCACAAAATCCCCACAATGTTTAAAAGTCAGCGGTGAAAGATCAGGAGCTAGCCCTAGAATAGACACGAAACATTCCCAACGCAAACACACGGCACAGCAAACTCTCACCCATCCTTGACTGCAGGCCGAGCTACCCAGGCAATGACATCAACAAGTCAGAGGAGCGGCCTGTCTTCTGCAGAGCCCAGAGCACAGTCCCACTCCTGGGAGGGTGGCTGCTCTGACCGCTGACCTCACTGGGTAGTCCTCTTGCCCCTCCTCCTCGGCCACAACAGGACGGCCCACTTACTGGGAGATTCTCTTTCTGCTGCAGAGCCGCCTTCTTCTTCCACAGCCGGTCTCTCAGCTCGTTCACTCGCTTGTCCATGACCGCCACCTCCGAATTGCGCCGATTCAAACACTCCCTCTGCTGCTGCAGCTTGGCACTCTGCTCCTGATTCAATTTGTTTCTTAACTGAACAGAACAGGGGGAAACACAAACGGCAGCCAAGGAGTCAGAAGGAAAACTTCCCAAACAGGTCGTCGCATGGCTGACCATTATATAATTTCTGAGTGTGACGTTCCTCCGCCCCTCCACACTTCTCGTCTCGTGGTTTAAATTTAAGTGTCAGACCACTGACTATAGTTCTGAGAAACATTCACGTTCCCTGTGTGAGGCACTACCCACGCTATTCTGGGGTCTCTGGGGCTTAGGTCTTCCTCCCCTCTACCCCGCTTTAAGGAAAAAAGACAGAAACCCAGCACGTCCTGCCACTTAGGTGGACAACTCCTTTCCTGGACAGGAGGGTCCACTGTGTCTCATAAGCAGCTGCCATTTACCTGCAGTTCCTTGTAAAGCCGGTCAAGCTCAGCCACCGCAGACTGGTTGTCATGGTGACCGTCGATCCTGCCATTCTTGAGCATCTCCAGCTGTCTTGTAAGTTCCTCTACTTTTGACACAGCCAGGACGAGCTCCCTCTGCTTTTGCTGGAACAAACTATTCATCTGCTCAATTTCCTCCACTAGAATGAGAGGGAGAAAAGCAACAACAGTTGAAAAGAAAAATAAGACTAGGCCACTTCCTGGGAGACCAAGCTTTACAATAAACTTTCCAATAAAAAGCAGAGAAATTTCCCAGAAATGTCCTGGAGCCTACCTATTTTCTCTTAGGAGCAACTGAAATCAACAGAGATCTCTCTAAATACTTGTGCCTCATTCTACATGCATCTTTAGCCATTAAATTTTCATTTAAATGGTCTTGTCATAGATGGAGCTATTATATGACTAAAAACCCTCACCTTCATCTAATTATCATTCAAAAAATATTTAGAGAGAAAAAAGCAGATGACTACTACATTTTCCACAGGTAACTTAGGAATAGCTGAATTCAATTCAGGGGAACCAGCAGCATCAAAACTACAGTGAATTATACTTTTCAAACAATGACTTGAAAGCTACCTGCTTACAAGTCTTGTCCTCCTCTTCCTACTTACTACAAACGCACGTAACCGTCCTGCACTCAGGGGCCTGCTCTCATGCGCCCACCCAGGTGACAGTGCAGCCTCTGGCACAGCGGTACTGACGGGGACAACTCACCGAGTTTTCCGTTGCTCAGTCTCTTCTGCTCCACGTGGCCTTTCAGTGCTCTCACTTTTTTCAGTTTAGCTTCCTGATTCTCAGCTATTTCTTTCAGCCTCTTGAGTTTCTCCTGCTCAGCAGCCTGTTGCTGCTGACGGTGGTCTTGTTGTTTCAGAAACTTTAAGCGCTGTTCCTACAGGTAAAAGCCATCATCAGGCCTAATATTTTAAGCAGGGATACCTTTAACGCCAGAATAATCTAACCACAATCTTGAGATGCCGACATTGAGGGGCACCAATCACATTGTCCTGGTCTCGTCATCAGAGCCACCTTGGAAGTTTGTTAAAAACACACTTCTGGGTCCAACTCCAGAACCTCTTCAGGGGAAGATCCAGGAATCAGTATTTTTAATCCAAGTGGTTCTTATGCAGCAGGCAAGCAGCAAACCCTGAACTAGCTTTCATGAACGGTGACCACAATTTTACAAAGGAGCTCATGGAGAGATGGGAAGCAGTCGAAGAAAGTTGTTCAATGATACGCTCTTGAGTCAAATTTGGATTGAAACCCAAGCACTGCCCATTATTAGCTGAGACTATGGGCAAATTACATAGCCTCACTGAGTATGCAAATCTGTTTCTTCGTCTATAAAATGAATGATCAATAATAGCCCTCTCATAGGGCGGTAGTGAGGATTAAATAAAGTGTGACATGTAAATCTCTTTGTACTTTAGAATATACTTAACAAATACACTTAGAAAAGAGGCAAAGAACTACTTAATGCCTTTAGAAAACTCAACTCTGCAATATAAAATTTTATTTCTATTAAATTAAGATTTTTACCTAGAGTCACAGAATTTATAACAAATGATAAACTTCTTAAATTAACATGTGTAAAACTTACAAATATCACACACAAATAGTTTCAAAATAAGGATCTGAGGCTAAAGGTTGCTTCTGTTAAAATTCAACCTTTTCATGTGAATTATGTCCTCCCTACTCAAGCAATGGTACAGCAACATCACCTGGGAGCTTGTTAGAAACACAGAATCTCAGCCCTGACCCAGACTGACTGACTCAGAACCTGCCTTTTTAACAAGACCCCTAGGTGATCCACATGCATGTTCAAGTCTGAGAAGCAACGCCACACATGGTTTTGGAAAAGCTGATGTCTCATGCAGAGGAACCCTACGAAGTATTCCACGGAAGGCTGAGTGCATGCCGAGAAGCGCCTCACAGAATCCTGGCCATTACATCAAAGCCCTGCTGGACACCCTGTATGTCAAACCATCAACTGTCGGCCGCAGCTTCAGTGAACTTACCATCACTGAGTGCTGGGACCAGGCACTGGCAAGTGACAGCCTGCAGCCGAAACCAGCTAGTTATCTACTTTTTAAGTACAATTTTACTGGAACACCCACACCCACTCGCTAACCTACTGTCTATGGCTACTTTCCTTCTACAACTGCAGAGTAGAGACAGCACAGCCTGCAAAGCCTAACACATATACTCCACAGCCCTTTACGGAGAAAGCTCTAGGACATCTGGTTTAGACTAGAAGCCTGTGGCTGGCAGAAGCAGCAGTGAGATTGGTGTTGACTGTCATGGAAAGGCTTCTGATATTTAAGTTGTTCAAGGCCAGAATTAGGACTAGTTTGCGGGTGGAAAGCATCCCCAAATAAAGGCAAGCAGCCTGTTACCGATGCCAAGTAGCAGAAGGGGACAGTGCTGGTATTAGGAGACGTTAAAGCTCCTCTTGCCATAGCCATGATTCAGGAGAAGCTTAGCCCCAAATAGTTCCTACTAACAAAGCTGAAGGGTTCTTTAAGCCTTTCCTATTTCACTGACACCCGGCACAGCTTGGCTGATGTGACCATAATCAGCAATAAGGAAGATCTTGAACAACTGAGATGGTTTAAGGGCTTCTACAAAATGCTGCAGTAAAAAGAAGAAAGCACCAGACAGCAGGTGAGTTTTGGGCTGAGTATCCACTCCTATGTGTGGGGTGAGTGGCTTTAATGATAAGGGTAGAATATAAGCAGCTTTGCACATACACTAACAGCAATGGCCTGTTAGGTCTTTTAAAAGAAGACATTACCTTAGTAGCCAGCATTTGCTGCTGGGCCTCAATCTGTTGCTGCTGGCGAGATGCCATTTCCTGAAGTTCAGCGAGAGTCAGATCCATCCTAGGACTGCTAACCTACAAATAACAACACAAACAACCCACTCACTACAAAAGGATCAGAGATTTCTCTCTCAGGGGTCTATTTACTCTGTTTATAAATAGATCAATGGTCTCTTTATTATGGAAGACAAATAGCTAAATAATTCTGTCACGGATAGTCCATTTTTCTAGAAGCATTACAGCAACAAATAAAATCACCAAAGAACAAATACTTCCTTAAATGTGCTCAACATCTGTTTTGTTCTGAACTTATGGTACATTCAGCATCTAACTTCTTTCAATAGTCAGCATTGTAGAGATCATTAAAATTAATTGCTTCTATAAAATAAATCTGAAATAACCATTTTAAAAGGGGCCATCCTTAATAACCCACTGAGTAACAAAGGACCAATGAATGAGATTTGAAGACTGAAAAGAGCAGTAGCACTGCGGTACATATCTATCTGTACAGCATGGGTAAAAATGATCACTTACGCCGTTCTCCTTTCTTCGATGTTCACCAGGAACTTTCACACCATTTCTTTTTGAACTTGGATCCTGAGACCTGGGTCCACCCACTAAGCACAAAATTCAAAACTACGCATTAACAGAAGACTTGACAGATACTCTAAGTACTAGTTCATTTCTGAATTTTGTAATGATTGCCCTTCAATATTAGGAGTTGAAAGTATATTTAAAATAATTTTCTAATACCAACAGCATTAAGGTCTCACAATTCAGCCTGCTGGGAGCAGTGCAAAGTGAGCTACAAAATATCACATGCTAACTAGGCCCCAGAAGAACTGCATGACTCCAAGACTAGAGGAAGGAAAATTAACAAAATAAATGTACTTCTGATTATGGGCGATTCAAACTATTTACTCATAGTAGCTCCTCCTAGTTCTCCGCCTAGCTACTCAGTAGTGAAATCTGAAATAGTTTCACTGAAAGAATTAAGTGGAAATTAAATCCATCCATCCTTTTGCTCATTAACAGTTTTATAGCTTATATGGGAAGGAAGCAATGGAAAAACAGAACAAGTGGTATTTTGGATATGTGGCTTATTGAGGACATTTGGTGATGATTCCTAAGTACTATGAAGTACTTCCCCACTTACTTAAGTAAAAAATTCCATTTTCTTAGTTTGGGAAAAGTACTAACTGGAAAACACTGTATTCTGCTTTTTAGGCTAAAAATAATTTTCTAAGCCAAAATATATGGGTCTCTCAGTACCACTTAATGCATTATAACGGGAAAATAGTCTTAACTTAAACCGATACACTATAAGAAACAAATACTATCAACAGAGAATTTCTAAAGTACAAGGAATTAAGCTTATACTTCAAGTAATTAGAACAATTATTACTTCCCCAAGAAATTTTAGATTAAAATTCCTTTTGAATCAAATGTCTACTGTGCCTGCCTCGAAGCGCAACACAAGTCCCCACACCAATAAATATGGTATCCTCAGAGCCAGGTATCATGTTTATACCTAACCTGACATGTTAGCTTTATTTTAAATATACTGTTCCATTCTCTGACAAAAAAGCTTGGGTAATGCACAGTACTTCTGCAAAAAAAATAATAATAATAATAATAATGCATCTATCATTTAAGAATAATTGCTTTTCTTTGCTGCCTCAAAAAGAGCGCTCAACCATTTTCTCCTTAGCACATTCAGTTACATAATTACAGTAAAAGGCAAATGCTTTAAAAATAATTTCGCATATATTCTGGGTCCCAGGTCCTAGTTAAACCGGAAAAAGAATATGGTTAACAGTCTCCACTTCCATAATCTAGACATCTACACCAAAAGGTTAACACTTTATTAGAGGACATCATAATAGAGCAATCCTGTTTTATCCCAACTTAAACACTAAGTGGCACTGGTGTTTTGTGACACTGTGAAAACAGCTCCTCTATCTTCAGATTATACTTCTCACATTACCCACACACTGAAACTGCATATTGCACTGCTGAGAGGCTGTTTAATAATTAACCCAGAACCGTACAGGACGGTATTTAAACAGGTAGATGAACAAGTAAAAGTCAACTCATTTATTACAAAAAGATGTTTGCAGTAATGTAAATAAAGAACAAAATAAAAATAAGCTGCAGATGCCAACTGAAAACTACAAAGAGGAGGCTTAGGAAAAAACATGTCCTTATTTAACTAAAACTACAGAAACCAGTGATACTTAAAGGCCTGTCCCCCAGTCTGGCGGAGGTAATTCTAGTTCCACCCCTGGCTCTGCCTCTAGGTGTGGCCTCAGACAAGTCATTTAACTCCTAAGTACCAGCATTTCTCACCTGCAGATTGGAAGAAGCCAGACCAAGTCAATTCTGGGGTCCCCCAAATTCTAAATTTAATAATTTCTAATTGCTGGGTACAACCTGGATCTTTGTATCAAAGCAATAAAATTGAGATTTTTCAATATCCAATAATGAACACCCATTACCTACTTTCTTACGCCGAAGAATTATATTCTGACGTCACGAACCCTCAGCTTTCCATTTAAAAGTGCCACCATTCTCAGGAATACCAAGTAAGCCTGCGTCAGCCAGTGGTTTTGCACCGAGAGCAGACCTGCCCGCCGTTCTCAGAGCTGGAGGTGCGTGCTCTCCCACCTCCCCCGAGACCTCCTGGGTCCCGGCACGGTGTGTCCTTAATATCCACCACCTCTTTCAGCCCCCGATTTCCCCGCCCTAATGCATCACCTCCTACCCTCTCCTTACTGTTACCTATGAACTCTGATCACAACCTCGTCACCACTCCCCTGGCCACCTGACTCCCATGTCCTCTCCACTCCCGAGTCCTGCCTGCATTCTGGGTGACTGCCCACTCACAAGCTGGCCCCTCAGTTCTGTGGCTTCCCGTCCCCACTCTAATTCAGGCACATTCATGACCAATGGGAAACACAACACCTGGAAACGCTCTCTCTCTGAAACCTGACATTCAAACATCCTGCTTTTCGACCAGAATTTCCTCTCAGTACACCCCATCAGGAATCTGAGACATGCAGTCTCTGACCCTGTCCACTCCTTCCCCACCCAGCATGGATGTCATCTTGCCAATGTCCTCTTCGCCCCTGTCCCACTGACCTGCCACTGAACTGGTCTGGCAAAACCCCAACCTCAGGTCAATCCAACTATCCTCTTCTCCTCTCACAACCCTCTGGGATGGGGAAAAACCACCCATGGTCTCGTGGACCCCACTGTCTCTCCTGGAGGTCACCTGGCCTCTGCTGTCCCCAGCCACCTGGCATGCCCAGGAGGGCCCTCTCCTATTCTCCACAGCAGCTCTAGCGGCCGCCCACCTCCAGCATCACGTTCAGATGACCTCGCCTCCTACTTCAGAGAAAACGAGTGTTTTCAGATGAGACGTCCCTCAACTTGCTCCCACCAACACATACATTCACCTGTAGCTGCGTGTGACGAGGGAAGAGGCTCCCTCCTCTGCCTACAAGAAAGACTCTCTCCGCCAGGGCCGTCAGTGACCCGCCCATCAAGCAGTCCCTCTCTTTTGCATTCCAACCTCCTGCTCCGCCATTCCTTCCCACTCGCATTAAAAACCATCACACAACTTTTCCCGTCCTCAAACACCATCACACAACTTTTCCCGTCCTCAAACGAAACGAGCAGAGCCACACCCGTCTCCCCAGGTAGCCAGTCTTAGAAGGTGCTCTCTCCTCACTGACTCCACATCCTTACCTCTCACTCACCCCTCAAATTACCTGCCCCTGATCACACACCACCTCTCCCCAGCCCCTCCAATGCATGAAATCAACGTTCAGATCTTTGTTATGACCCACGGAATGCTGCCTACCAATATCCCTGCCAGGGGGGCGTTCGTGGCGAAGGAAGAAGCGCACTTCACTCCTCTGACTTCCAAATCTTTGCAGAACATCAAACATCCGCTCGTTGTCAGCAACTGGTCGTTCTAAAGAAAATGAACAGAAAACACATTATCCGCAGGTAAAAAGACAAACTCATCATGTACCACCTATTCTCCAAGCAAACTACGCACTGCGAATGCAGGAAATACTTAGCATCTTAGGTCACTGTTTTTTGTTAAAAGAACCCTGAGAAAATGAATTATCACAGATTTTTCACAGATGTAATCAGTGTCCAACACAGAGGGAGGACCAGGGCCGGCTAACTCAGCAGGCTGCTTACTAGCCGTTGGTCTGCCACTTCCGCTCTGCAGGTTTCTACTCATTACACAGGACCGTCTCTGAGGTCCCTTCTAACTCTAATGGCTCTGACTTCTCTACATACACAAACCCAAAATTTATAACACAACTTTCTAAATAGCCTAGTCTTACTGTCTATTAGGCAATTTTTAAATCACAATCTTACTATGTTTTTAAAAAACCAGATGTCTCCATTTCTAAACAAAAGGCTATCTACTGCACTGAAAATATACCATTTGCCCACCCCCCAAGTGAGAATGCCAGTTGTCAGAACTTTACAGCAACAAAAAAAAGGGCTCAGCTAAATACCCTGATAGATAGGCACTTCAGGAGAAACAATTTATCTTGGAGTTCCCCTCAAAAAAATCTTCCAGTCTCAAGGGATCTAGATACAAAGGATACACCTGCTTAAAATCTAAGAGAAAGCTACTACAGGGTTTCAACAGGAAAGTCAAACTATCAAATTTTCATTTAAAAAGGATTACTTGGGTGTCCTTAGGTGAATGGCCTAATCCAGTTCCTACGTGAAGGTTAAAAATGTCAGCAATTCTGGGCGAGTGCATAAGACCTTCTAGAGCACCGACCTGCAGGAAAGTCAACCAGAGATGAGCAAGAGGGCTTGCCTGCTAAGAAGTCAGAGCACATGAATGGTGTGAACCCAATCACACAGTGTGACCAGGTTTCCCCAGAGGAGGGACAGGAGTCAGTGGAAGTTCACCCCAGCTGTGCAGGAACAAGGCTGAGCTTGTGAAAAATTACTCCCACATCTGCGAGCTCTCAAGGGGCCAAGAGATAGCAGGCCAGTCCATTTCAGAGCTCCAAAGACTATATACGGAGCAACTGGCCTCACCACTGCCTTCTGCCACCACAGTAACTCAACGCTGACTAGCTTTCCCTGGGAGCCTACCCAAACGCAGAGAGGGCCAGGGGGCAAAGCCATCAGGATGCCTCCAATGTCTAACTAAGCAAAGCCTACCCATACAGCAAATACTTCTGAGCACCGTGCACTTCACCGCAACACCCCGGAAGCTTCCACTGGTCTATCAGCAGCCTGCCCTTTGACCTTTCCTATGTGGCATCGTCCTCGTGTTACAGAAAGGCTTGCTATGTCACAGCGAAGCTGGATCAAGAACACACTCTGCTGACGGACATGCTGATCCAGTTTTCTCCGTGGATAAGCACGAACATCGCACGCTGCGTGTCCGAACACCAGGAATGGGAAAAGACACACGGACAGAAGCTCGTGGCTGCTGGACCTCATACCTGAGCCAGCCCACACTTCGGCCAAATGGCAGTCGCTCTCGCCGGGCTCCTTACACAAGTCCACCACGTCTCTGCATACCGTTTCCGCGGTCACCGGGACTTCTGTGAAGTGCTGCTCGTTGTTGCTGAGGTACACAGTCAGAAACATCTGGAAACAGAGACACACAAGTTACCAATGCTGTCCGTCCACACCCCTGGTGTCCACTTTCTGTTCTCCCCAGATTCCTTTCCCCAAACAGTCTCAGTCAAGTGCAAATGTTCAATAAAACAGGCCAGCTGTCCCCTAGCCCAAGTCGTGGAAGGGATCAGGAGCTCTGCGGGGGGAATCCCTCCCGGCTCCCTGTCCCCTCCACGAGCAGAACCTTCTGGGAGCCTTGGGAGTCCAGTCGAACCAGTTCACACTGAAGGTCAAATTAAATCGCTGGCATTGTATTTACGTGAGTTGTTTACCAAATACTCACAGAGTTCTTAGCGTGTGCCAGACCCACCACAGACAGATCCCCCTATGGGCCCTGGGAGGGTGGGTCAGGGGACAGCGAGCCGGCACACTCACCTGCGCACGCTCCTTTGGGAAGGGCATATGAGAACATGTGATGCTCCTGAAGACAGGGATGGGAACCAGGGGACAGAACTTGGAGGGAAACCTAATATGTACACCATGTGCAGATGCTACCCATTGGAAATCTGTACTTTTAAAAGTAAGATGTTTTAATCACATTAAACGCCTGCTTGAAAGTATAATTCTTCATTAACAGGTGTGAGTAGAAATGAGTGGATGTTGTGCTAAAACACATCTGACCTTGTACAGTAACATTCAGGCCAGCAGAGGATTTAACTCCACAAGTCATTAACAATCTTTCTCCCAGTAAAAACAGATACTGAATCTTAAAAACACTGCTACTAAAGAATTCATGTTTTCACACCTCTTAAATCACAAACAAACAAAAAAAAAGCTGTTAATTCCCAGTGCTGAAGAAACTGAGTGAATAGCAAACAAATCGCTGATGGGGACGCCCGTCTGTAAACCCCTATGCCATTCAACCAGTAAGAGGAGAGAACGTGCACAAGAGGAAGAAACCACTGAGTCCGCAGGCTCAGCCCAGAAACCATGTTTTCCTAAGGAAAATCCAAGCTGCCACTTCTTGCAGTCAAAGCTCTTAACTTGCATAAACATGTGCAAAAGAAGTAACTCAGAATTCTAGAAAACACAGAAGGTAACCCATTACAACTAGAAGGAAATGCAGGAAAATTACAACAATGAATACTGTGGAAACAATAAATAAAACAAATGAAAAAAGGCACTGTAGCTTCCCAGTATGAGCTCAGAAGCCTTCGAGCCAACGATATCAGGTTGAGCACGTTCCGATAAATCGTATTACATAAAGATACACAGTTCTAGCCTCAAGGTAGCCAACGAAGCAGCGCTTTAAAACTGGAACCAAAAAAAAAATCATAAAGCCTTGAAAGAAAATAACAAATATTAAGCTCACAGAGTTCCACCTGCTGCTGCTCTGGCCCAACATACAGCATACCGCATGACAGAGAGAAAGAATTCGCACTTTAGTATGAAATAGCGCTCCTGTTCTCTACCCTGCCCACCCACCCCAAACGCTGCTTGAAGTTAAACACTTCAAAAACAGTAACTGTTTTCCTCGTAAACATAAAACTTAGAGGTGTTTATTAAACACAGAAATATTTCACATACAGTCCATATACTAAACACACACGGTATCAACAAATAAAAGGCCACTGCACCTCACCCTGTAACTGTCACCTTTCAGAGTGCTTTTGTATACACTGTCTCAGAGACTTACATCAACTCTCAAATAAGCAGAACGAGTATTATTTTCTCTTTATAAAAAAAAAAAAAAAAAAAAAAAAGACAACTCAGAGAAGCGACCTACTTAGCTACTAAATGAGAGGGTGAGAGCACAACTGTGTCCCTCTGATCCAACCCTCCCTGCTCTGTAAGCTGTCCCTTACAGCACAAGAGTATTAGGGAATGCTCTACTCGACCACAGTAACCCAAACTTTAACAGCAATTTGGTCTTTTATTTTCTGGAAAACAACAGCTTCATTTATTTAAAAGTAGAATTACAAATAAGAATGAGAGACGTGTTCTGTTTAGGATTACTTTTCCCCACAACACCCACAAGATTAACACTGGTATGAATGGCAAGTGCATGAGATGACCCCATTTCTACCTTTCCTGGCTGGAGATTAGCTCCGTAGTGATTTCAGTAAGCGCACTGAAGTCCTCGATGCTGGGCCAGCAATGTCACATTTCTGCAGAGTTCCAGCAGGAGACCTGAGTCCTAACCCATCTGTTAATAATTAGTTAGACTTACCTTAGGGAAGTAATATCACCTCCCTGAATCTTAGCCTCCTCATCTTCAAAAGTCTTTAAGTTCCCAAAGAGCTACCAGTATTTTAGGGGTTCATCTGGTGTCAGAATTAAAGCCAACGCCTTTACACAGCCTACAAGTTGGAAGTAAGGGATTCAGGCATGGAGTGAGGACCTGAACGAAGGCAGCGGAAGGGAGGGCAGAGAGAAAAGGGGAGATTCAACAGAAAAGACAGGACCTGGTGACGACAGCACAGTGGGGACGTGGAGGCGTGCGTGCACTGAGCAATGCAATGATGAATGAGCGCGCGAGCTGAGGAAGAAACTCGGCTGCTTTGCTTTATGATCACGGGGCGTCGGGAAGGGGAGGGGAAGAGAGGACGGAGAGGCAGTTGGGTTTGATGAGCTGGCTGGCGCTGTGCCACACCAGCACCTGCCCTCTAGGGCCCTCCCAGCCCTCACCCCATCCACCACCACCACCCCCGCCTCACGGCTCTGCTTGGCACAGTCCCTTGTCTGTTTATTTAACTTGTCTTATTATCTGTCTTCCCTAGCAGCATGTGAGTCCCACACAGCCCAGGGCTTCTGTCTGCTCAGGGAGTACCCGCAGCACCCTGAACTGTGCCTGGTGTGTAGCAAGCACACCGGAAGCATCTGTCTATGAACCAACACATCCTGAAGCTGCTACTGCCTTCTACATAGTTACACCTGATTTGTTCTCACAGTAAGTCTTCTTTCAGGTATGATGAGTAGCACAGCATACAGCACAGCTAGGCACTCAGCTATGTGTCCTCTCTTGGCTTCTGTCATGCTAGTCACCCTCCTGTCCCCACGCTCCCATTCATTCAGTGCTCACAGGCCATCTATTTTACGGTTTAAGTTCTAATGCAGAAATTACCTTTACTGAATAGCTAATACAGCGCACAGTTCAAGATCCAAGAGAGAGCGTGCACATGTGCTGCAGGCAGGGACACAGCCAGCCCACAGGGCGGCAGCCCCGGGATCAGAAACCCCAACTGAGCCCCTCCCCTCTGTACCCCCTGCCAGTCCCCGACGGCCAAGGCAAAGCCAAGAGCAGAAGCCTGTGGTGCAGTTTACAGAAGTCGGCAGAAGGGGGCGCGAAGCTGGGGGTGGGGGAGGTGGGAAGTGGACCTGGAGGGACAGCCTTCCTCCCACGGCCACACTCAGCGACTTCAACATCTGCATGGTCAGAGACTCTGCCGCATGGCTCTCAGCCGAGGGGAGCACAAGCCCAGCGAATGTCCCCAGGGGAGGAAGCGACAAATGGAGTGTCCTTGAGGAGGGAGCAAGGTGTCACATCTGAGGAGGAAGAAGTCCCAGTAGAGAGAGCAAGGGTAAAGGACTACGGAGATTAATTCAGGGTCCCGATTGCACAGGGTCCGAGAACCCTGGTGTGGAGGGTCGTGAGGCACTGACGCCCGCCCTGCGCTCTGTCCCTGACTCAGTCCCTGACTCAGTCCATCGCGGAAGGGGACGGAGCTGCTGCATTTCCAAGGAGCTGCCTGGTGACACCGAATCCGCTGCCGGGAAACCACGGGCTGAGAACCCTTGTTCTGAGGCTAAGGCCCGAGCGCAGAGCTTGGACTTTCATCTAAGGAGCCATGGGCGGCAGATCATTAGAGTCAGAGAGCAGATTAGCGGTTGCCGGGGCTGGAGGAGGCACAGGGCTTCTTTTTGGGGTGATGACAAAGTTCTGGAATTTGTAGTGATGGTTACATAACCTTGTGAATATACTAAAAACCACTGAACTGTATACTTTACAGAGTGAATCTATGGTATGTGAGTTGTGTCACAATGAAAAAGGACTACCACGTGCTCATTATACTTAAAGGAGGTAAGATTTACTCATGGAAAAATCTAACAATGTAGCACTAACTTACATGAGTGAGACTTGTAGTAACATGGAAATCCAGAAATGAAAAAAATGTGACCTGAGATAGACTGAGGTTTCAGCCAAGAGGCATAAATTAACGGAAAGCTTAAAAACTAAAAAATAATCTATAGTAGCCTTACTTCCAAAATGCCATCTTTTCCTGATATTTTCTATTTCCTGATACGGCACCAAACGTCATATTCCAAGAAAACAGAAAAGACACATTCGCTTCTTTCCCGTACAGACACCAACAAAACGGGTCCCCTAGAGCTAACTCCCCTGGGAGGCTGCTGTGAGAAACTTGAACATTCTCACTGACTTCAGTCACAAATGCGTTCCTGCGAACTTCTGAGCTACACTATTTTCATCATAACGAGTGTGGCAATGATCAGATCAAAACACCTCAGCCTTGAACACTGCACCTGTCCAGCACAAGGACAGAACTGCTGGGGCACCTGGAAATGCCCACAACGTGGAGCAACAGAGTAGACGCCTTTCCCTGTCCTGGCAGAAGAATGAGCACCAAATCAGCCTTTCTCCATGACGTTAAAGCTCCTTCCCAACTTGTGAACTGGGGGCTCCACTCTCTTTAAAGTATGCACTACAGGAGAAGAGATTGATCAGTAAACGATAAACTAAAGAGCAGAGGATATAACAGAAGATCATATAAGATAATACAAATGATAAAACCTTGGGGGGCACACATAAATTAAAACAATGACGTACCACTTAGTATTAGTTTTAAATTAAAAGATAAGCTCCAAAAGAGGTGCAACTGTAAAGTGATTCACTCAATGACATGATGGCGACACATTGTTAAAAATCCCAACATTTATGGGGATACATTGTTTTAAATCCCATTTAAAAAGTAAAATGAATCATGTATCAAAAGCCATAAAATTATGTACACCTCATGACCTTACTTGTGGGAATTTATCCCAAAGAAATAAATGAAGATAAACTCTAAATGCCTGAAGATTTGCACTCCAGTGTGTTAGATCTATAAACAGTAAGATAGAAAACTCAATATCCAGCAACATAGAAAAGTTAAGCACGAAAAAGTAAGTTAAAATACATTTGCTGGAAGAACTATGACCCAGCTACCAACTATTATAAGCATAGTGTTAGAAAAATGGTTAAGAGAAAGTTACAAGGCAGAATAATATTAAGTTGTAGATTATAACCATTTAAAAAACATGCACATATGAACTCACGTGAACAAAATCACAAATGAAATCAATGGCATTAGGAGAGCAAGTACAGATGTCACTTCTAAATTTTGAAAAAATCTCCATGTTAACATACTTGCACAATCATTTACAATTTGAAAGTATATTAACATAATATGAACTGGTAAAAGACTGAAAATACTTCATTAAAATGATAAATGTGATTATTATTTGCTTCTCCTTATTAAAGTGATCAATTTGAAGAGAAAGATGATTTTGGGAAAGATGAAACACTCTACTTATGTTAAGTTGTGCCGGGCGACTTCCACATGCCATGCATAGTAATTCATGCCCAAGTCATGTGCACACGGAGATTTGCCCTTCCAAAAATCCAAAGTCACAGACAATTTTCATTTAAAAAGAATGGGTCATAGATTTATTTTTTAAAGTTTCATTTTTACAGGACATATATTTATTCACTAAAAGTATAATATTATGCTATTAATAAGAATGACTCATTTTCAAAGAGGCATTAAAATTTGGAAGACTTTTCCAAGAAATTAAAAAAAAAAAACTGCCTAGGGCATTTACAAGAAACTGACTTTTTGTTAGAGGCTAAAGTTTATTCCTTTGATTTAAAAAACCATGTGATGTTCCACAGAAAGAAAAAAGGAACCAAGAAATATTCCTGTCACAAAAAGGAAATTAAGCTTTGCAATAACATCTTCAGAGTTTTAATTGATAAAAACTCAAATCCATCCCTTAGGATCACGTAAGAGAAAAAAGAATACCTGAGGGGAAATACTGTCCTTTAGAGAAAAATGAACCATCTGTAAAAAGAGAGACATAAATCCTCCCCAAATCTTACAACTCACAGGAGCCTCACCACAGGGACAGCAGGTCACAATGCCAGGAGGTGAATACAAACTGGTGCTACCTCACTTGTAAATTAAGTGTATCACTTCCTACCATGCCATATTTTAAAATCAATCCACCAGTTTCTACCAACCAAATCTGACTTATTTAAAGCAAATTCTTAAAATCATAGTCAATAGATTTTTTTACATCATACACTACTCCTTTGATCGCTGTATCAAGTCAGGCCAAAATTCAGAAATGAACAACACATGAAGTCTCAATACCAATTTGAAACGACTATTTAAAATGTTGCCCACACATGGAATACTTTAGCCATTCGTTCAATATCATCCGAAGCACACAATCATTTGGTGAGATAATTACCATTCTGGGGAAAAAATTATATGTAATAGCAAATAGGAAGTGGTTCCTTTAACTGGGAGAAATTTTCATTACATACCGAGAAAAGCGTTCTCGCAACAAGTTACATGCTGGTCACAGATGTCGGATGACACAACCAGTTCATGAACGTGAACAGAAAACCGTCACCTCCCCTGGGACTCAGAGGAGGGACAGCCTGCCAGCGTCAGGCACTCTTCCTCCCAATCCCCACTCCCTGTTGACGTCAACATCTTTCATTCATTCATTCATTCACCCACTAGGACCGACTGAGCATCCACACACAGGCCCAGGTCAGGCCCACACAGCAATGATGGGGAAGCCTGCCTTATTCTGGGCGGGGAGCAGAGGCTGAGAAACCAAGGAGCAAGTGCCACAAAGAGAAAGAGGGTGATGAGGGGAGGCGTCTGGAGGAGCCAGCCCCCCGGCCGTCTGGGGGAAGACAGGGCACGCAAAGGCCCTGAGATGGGAGGGGACGTGGTCTGCCCCACACCAGAAAGGCAGCCAGTGGGTCAGGAACACCTTTGAGAAGGCAGGCAGAGAGGCAAACAGGGGCTAGCTCACACAGGCCCGGCAGGCCAAGCATGAGGCCTGCAGGCTTCCGAGCAACGGGCAGGTCACCGGAGTAGGTCTCCAAGTGTGGTCCTCACACCAACAGCATCAGCATCACCTGGGCACTTGCCTCCACAGACCCCCGGAATCAGAAACCCTTGGAGTGGGGCCCAGCCAACCCACCGGAGTCGGGAAACGACTGCATTAGAGGGTTACACGCAGGGATGTGCCACACAGTAACGGGCTGTACACGACACACAGCATTAGCTGCGGCCTGGCAGATGACAGCCGTGTGTGCTAATCTGCCCACTATGTATTAATGATTATAACACCCATGGTTAATCCAGTAACAATAGCAAAACATCGCAGGTTCATAGACTAGTATTTATCTTTGTACGTTTTGAATTTCAGGGAATTTCCATTAGATTACAAGAAACATTAAGCCCTAACACTTACTTTAAATTCTCTGCTCCACGGTCACACCCTCAAACCACCCAATGAGAAATCTAAGAAACACACACTTTTCCTCACTCCTCTCCCTAGAGGAGCTCAGCTGTTCCCACACCCTGTCCCTTAGCGTCAGAGTCACCCCTTCCCTTTTAAAATAATTCAAAGACCATGAAACTGCCTCCAATCCCCTCCACCTGCCCCCCACCACACACACACACCCCTCCAGCCAGAAGCAAACCCCGTATCTCTAACCACCACTCACACTGTAGTTGTCTGTAACCCTCTCTTATCCGTCTTACTGGTCTATAAATTACGTTAAGATAGAGGTTTGGGTCCTTAAACACTTCCTCCCAGTTTCTCTCCTTCCCCAAAAAATGCTGTCTCAGTGTCTTTCTTACACACAGCAAATCTGCAATACATGTTTGTTCAACTGAACCAATACTGTTGTTCAGAGATGCAAAGCTTCATGAAAGGGGGCAACAGGAGACCAGACAGGACAACAGTACATCCACATCACTAGGCACCAAGACACGTTTATGCACGAACGGACGGGGCAACTTCAACATGAGATTTCTCAAAGCCAGACAATGTTCCAAATGACCTTATCTGAGAATAAATTAGGAAATCTTTTCTTTCCTTTTCAACTATGCCTGAAGCTAGATTTGGAGAGATTTCAAATTCCAAATATACCCTCCAAAGCAACTCACTCTAGGCTACTCTGCTTTCAATAAGTATCATTAGCAACAAAGTAAAAGAACTAAAAATACTTATTTAACTTCCAACCCAACAATTCTGTACATTTAACGTTGGTATGCTTTCTTCTAAACTCAGTGTTGTTTTGTGGGCTTGTGTCTTAGTTTTATATAAAGGTGCTGTTATATATTTCATTCTGTTTTTTATTTTATTGAGTAAACACTCTATGTTTAAGATCCATCCATGATGCCACAACTACAAGCAATCCAGTGCTTCCAGTTCTTCCCTTTTCACCTCCAACTTTGCTATAGAAGCATTCCTCCATGTTCAAAGATCTCACCTCTGTGAAAACCTTTAAGAAAATTCAGAGTTCAACACGAAGTTTCAAAGATGCCACCCAAAGGGAAAAGCAGTCCTGGAAAAGGGGGACAACGGGGCGCAGTCTCTGGGAGTGACAGTTCTGACAAGAAGTCTCAGTGTCCCAAAGGTGATGGCAATGCAGTAAACGTCAGACACATTCTGTGCGAAAAACACGGAAAAATCATGGAAGCGATGGAAAAGTTAAAGTCTGAAATGAGATTCATGAAGTGGCTGCACAATATAGTAAAGATAAGCCAGGCGAGGGGGCGACCTGGGTTGGATGACCAGAGGGACCATGGTGGGGCCATTTCAAGCAGCAGCATTTGCCTTGCCTGTAAGTGGGCTGGACAAGCCTGTGTTTACAGACCCTCCGGTTAAGACAAAATGTGGGTACCCTATCATTATGGTTGAAGGGAGAAAATAAAATTGTATGAAAGACTGAAAAAAAAAAAAAAAAAGAAGTTCAAAAGGCAATAACGGACACAAATTTAAGTGGGTGAGAGCCCTCACCAAAGAAAACTGACAATGTGAACACTCATGGCCCAAGCGGTATTTACGAAACCCCTACCGCGTGTGCGACAGGGCGCTAAGCGCTACAAACACCAGGATGAAAGGCAAGGGCCCACCCTCTGTGAGCACAGCGAAGGATGCGGGGACACTGCACACGGGTACGCGCCACGCGAGAACTTCCTCGCGGCGGTCCCCACGACGTCCAGTGAGACCAGGAAAAAACACCGCTCCCTGTCAAGGAGCGCTCCTGAAAGGATGACTAAGACGAGGAGGAAGAGGCCCATCCAGGCAGAAAAACATCACATGCAAAGGGACAGGCGCGTGAGAAAACCTGGCATGCTGTTGAGCTACAGCCCTGGAATTGCTGAAACGTGAGCCATCGTCACCTTCAAGCCCTGTTTAAAGATACCTTGTAAAGAAGGAAGATTATTCAACACCCTTTCTTATTCCACCCCTTCTCTTTCCCTGCAGATGTAAGGGCTGAGATCTCCATGGAAGTACTGGCAGTAGAAAAAAATAGACGTCACTGAGGTGTCTCCATTGCACATATTGTTTGAAACTTGGTGAGAGAACGATTTACCAATCTTCTCATCCGGTCTGAATTTAAGTATGGAAAGATGTCTTCGTTTTCTTTTTTCTACTTCAAAAATAACTAGTTATGCTCCGGACAGCAATATTTGAGGTTATCATTAGCCAAAAGGACAGCACGACCACTGTCTGTCCTGTCAAGTATACGAGGGCCGTCCGGAAAAACCCACCCATAAACGCCTCTATTTTTCCTATTACACGGCTGGATACTTCCCAGACAGTCCTCGTAATAAAAACAATCTAATCTAGGCTCTTCCACCTCAAAGAGCATTTGTTAGCAGGAAAACCTGGATCATACCTCGTTTCTGCTGATTAGGAGCAAACTACTGAGACCCCTTGGGCTTCTAATTCCTTACGTGTTGATTGAGACTGAGAGGACGCACTTCTCAGGGTCATAAAGTGATGAGATGGGTGACTGACCTGAATCACACAGAAAACGTTCTCAGAACTCCCTTCACCTTCTCTGGGTGGGAAATTCTAACGCAGGGCTTTCGGCCGCCCCGGTTCACCCGGGAATGGGTCCTTCCACTGGGGAGGCCCAGTAAACTGTCCTTACCATTTTTTATTATTAGCACTAGTACTTTAAACTGCTATTTATAACAGTTTATTCATTAGGTTTTCTAATATCTTTCTAAACTTACACCTTGGGATTTTAGTCAAAGTGTCAGAAATTTAAATGAAGTAGTAATAATCATAAATTTGTTTCTAGAATGACAATTGAAGCAGACTTTCAAAAGTAAAGGCTCGACATCTACCGTCAAGTGTACATTTTCAATGAAAATCAGGTTCTTTTACCATCAAAATAAATCCTCCATTTGTTTTTGGATAAACTTTGCATTTATAAAAAGCTAAAAGTGATCACAGTCGCTGAGTGGTGCTATTTTTCTTGCACACGATCTAACTGGGTTTAGAATTTGCATTTCTTTGATAAGATGATTTTCTTTTGTAAGACAGTATACAAAGTGCTTGAAGAATCACTGCCTCCTGAATACTCAGTGCTCCTAAAGGATCCCCTAATGACTAACACTTCTCGGCTCTCTCCAGTGAGATATAAAATTGCAATGTCTCACCTACCACTCCAACATAAGATACATTTCATACCAGTCTGTCATTCATGTTTTCTTTCCTCAATTACTGCTGATTACAGAAGAATGTCCTATTCAGTACCCAGCACACCACCTTATCAAAAAGCAAGTATTTCGATATTATTTGATGTGATAGAGTGGCATGAGATGAAAAAAACACTCTGGATTCCTACACTCTTGCATCCCACTCTTACCTCTTTGAGATACTTAGTAGAGAAGCTTTCCAAGAGGGTTATAACACGTGGCAGCAAGTCCTAACAACGTGTACTGGTCTGCAGTTACCCTGTTGGAGCTAGAGAGGCTGGACAACACGTGACCCTTAAGAAGGGCTCAGTGTTCAACTAGCTTTGGAAAGACTTTTTAAGGAGTATCATCCACTGTGGTAGATTACCGGGAGATAAAGGTCTACAGTATTCCTTAAAAGCTCCAGAAAAGAGGTTTTGTTTTATTGTTTTTACTGTCTGCCATTGGGGTGCAGGAGACATGAAGACAGAGAGAAACAGTTCTTCCTAGAAACAGAGTCTGAATATAACCTTCTGTGTTCTTTCCAGACAGATAAACTCTAAATTAATTTTAAAAATATAAGCAGGTGTACACTTGTGCTAAGTTGCCTTAGTAGAAATCTGGTTTCTCTCAAATAGGCAAAAATACAGAAGAATTTAAGTGCCTTTTGGCTTTTAATTAATACAGCAGAAGTCACAAAGAAAACTTCACTACAACACGTGAACTGAAAGATACTTTGCACATGTTTTTAAATAGATGATTTGTTTAGCAGCCTCTAAGAATTACAGATCTATAGAAAACCTACCTTAAGCTTTATTCTAGAATAAAACCTCGGCTAACTTGCTACATTACTTACTGAACCACAAAAAAGAATTATTTCACCATATGATATACAATTCCAATGACATAACTTGAAAGCTTTTTAATTTCAAAACACAATTTCAGTTTAGAAAGTATGTAGAAATTAAACTAGACTTTTACATAAAAATAACTATTGAAGTAGAAGTTAAGCTTTTAGTCTGTGGTGCTGAAAAACATGCACACATAAATCCTAAGGACCGGGTGTCAGACTTCTAAAGGAGCTACTGCAATATCCTGTTTGTTTGGTCCGAGGCTCACAAAATTAGAAGTACAAATAATCAGGTATCATTGTACAGCATCATGGAATAACTAGAAATAATTATGATGCCTCTGCAGCACTGAAAGATAAAATGCCATAAATTTAAAAATTACATCAGGATCAGTTCGACTGAGCTTTTTAAAATAAGCTATTATTTTCTAGAAAATATCTGCATTAGGGCTATACGATGAAACACTATAAAATAGCAGTTAAACAGAACGCTAAATTAAATAATGAGAAAGCCATTAGGGCTAAACAGGCCATTATCATTTCATTTTAGAGTATTAACGTAAATGTGACGCTGAAAATATACGCTTCAAATGTAAAGTTCATCTCTGTGCCACTTTGTCAAACTGACTGCACTGTCAATAAGGGGCCACCAGACACATGTGGGTATTTGGATATAATTAAAATTAAGTAACTTTAAAATTCAGTTCCTCGGTCCCATTAGTCACATTTTAAGTGCACAAGTGGCAGGTGGCTACCATACTGGACAGCACAGAAAGAGAACATTTCCATCAAAGTTGGACCTAAATGACAAATATATGGCGTCTCCTGAGAAGACACAGGCAAATTCAAGTCCTCTGGCCCTCCATATGGCACCGCATAACACCATATGTGGCTTTGTGCGCAGGTCTTTTTAATTTATGATTTCCACAGCAGGTAAAAACAGAACATTTTATAAAATCAGATCTAAAATGAACAGTGAAGGCTTTTAGAGCTAGCTCTTTCATAAAAATATTTTTGGTATAACACTTCGCAAAAGGTGAGTAACAAAAAAGGTATCTGATATAATTTTAAATGGCTGAGAAATTTTGCTTTTAAATTTATCTGGTAATCAAATATGAGAGTGGCTAACTGTAAATGAATCCTTCTTTAATGAGGAAAAATAAGATGTAAAGTAATCAGTTTCTTTTCGCCAAGCTGCACAAATATCATAGAACCAGAGATACTGACTAGGGCAGGTATCTGAAAATAAGTGTAATTAGCACACCCACATCTGCAGTATCCCAACATTAATTAGCTCTATTGTGATTCTCAGCAGTGTCTACTTATTTTTAGTTAGCCTACTAAAATGCATCTTCCCCTTTTGGTTTTGGGTCCAATTATCACTTCATGTCCCACATAAAGAATATCAGTTGGTTTTCTACCATTTGGTGAGAAAACACACGAACACAACTTATGTGCACGTTTTTAATCAAATGCAGTATAAATATCAAACTGCTATCTTTAGAATGCCTTTAAAAGGAAACCAAGGAATGCACTCTTAATATCACAGAACTGTACACTTAAAAATGACTACAATGGTCATTTTTATATGTTCATTTCACCACAAGAAAAAAACCTATTAAGGCAACTGTTTACATTCTGAAGCTGTCCAGTTTTCTGTATTAAGTATAATGCTTTCCCTGATAGAATTTTTCAAAGTAATAAATTCAAAACCTCACTCCATGCTGGAATAAAAATCCATATTAAAAGCTGAAGATGAGATACATTTAAGAAAATAATTTTATTTTCAGGTACCCAATTACAGGATAAAGACATATATAACATGAAGTTACTAAATGAAAATCTGGATAAGACTCTCCAGTTTAACCAATATTGCAAATTCAGGAGGAGAAGCTCTTACTTAGCAACTATTCCGGGCTAGGCACTGTTCTAACTGCCTCATAAAACAGTAGTAACTTTAATCTTCACAATGACTCCAAGGGCTCCACACTATTAATCATCCCCATTTTACAGATGATGAAACTGAGGGACAAATCACTTTAAAAAGAAAAAAAGCCTATGGTCACAGAGGGAGTAGCTGAGCAAATACTTAGTATTAGTCAGGCTTCAAAGCTGGTACACGCGCCACCACTCCACACTGCCAATCACTCTGTTAAGATTCTACTCTTACTTCAGAAAAGCAACCAGAAGAACCATTCTGCTAAATTAAATAGTCTCAAGAGCTACCCTCAAAAAAAAAAAAAAAAAAAAAAAAAGAGCTACCCTCACTTTTTAGATAAATTCTGTAAATTCTGATGATCTGACATGCAGCTGGGAGGAGGAAAATGTTAAGTGTTAAGAAAGCCCACAGGATATCTTGACATAAAACTGATCTTTAAGGAAGAAATCATATTGCAACAACCAACACTTGCTGTCTCGCTCCTATTTTCAAGAAAAAAATCACAATCTACAAAAGTTATTTCGAGATAAAGAAATGTAAATCCCAGGAATAAAAATTTTAACAGCAAAATCCTTCACCCTTACCCATTGCCTGTATTTATTATTGAGCATTCAGATCACAAACCTAACTTCATAACCAGATATGAAACTAAAATAGGATGCATACTACTATTAACATTTTTAAATTCCTTGACTCCTGACAGGTCAATATCCCAACCATCTTGACTCAATTATCTATTCCAATTAATGGAGTCTGTCCCAACATGAAAGTTCAGGATGCCCTCTCCTGACACAAGTAGGGGGCCACGATATTACACTCTGCATCTGTGACTGCAAAAAAACAAAATGTGTCATCACTCCAATCCACAGTTTGTATAAAAGAAAAGTTTTCTCTGAACAAATGAAGCCAGGAGGAAACATCGGAGGGCTGCAAAATGATCACGCTTCCCTGAGAGAGGTGCAAAGGACAACTTCCTCGAGGAAACACGCCACTGTCAAGTCTGCATAAGCCACAGCGGCCTTCCAGATACTGCGACCGTTGAAGAAAAGAAGCATTTCAAAAATGTCTCAAACCTACTGTCCACCTGTGGCCCGGTGGCCATGTCCGAAGCCCGGGGAGCCTACAAAGAACTCACTAACCCTCTCAGAGGTCTTGCTGTGGGAAACAGAGCGAGTCAGGCACAGACGTTTCACTGCGATCAAACACTCCGCAATTCTATTTACTAAAACCAGTTTTCCAGAAAGTGATAGGGCGCCTTGGCTGCTATCGCAAATACCAAGATTGAAATTCAATTTTAAAAAAAGCAAGGGCACGGGTTTCAACACGTATATTTCACTCCAACCAAAAGTTGTTTGGGAGTTTTCTTTTTTTTTTTTTTTAAGACAAAGCAAGTAAGATTCCCGGTTCCCCGTTCTTGACCTTCAAAAACTGCAAGAAGTCAGGACCCAGCCAAAGAAGAAAAGTTTGAGAGGCTGCCTCGCTCGCTGCTCAGCTCACTCTGGAGCAGTTGCTGGGACCCTCCTCCCGGTCAGGGTTTCCCAGCTCCCCGAGGCCGACAGGCTGGCGTTTGGGGTGGGAGCCGGGAGGGTGGGAGCTGGGAGGGTGGAGCCATGGTCGCTCCCCCGAGGTTCGCAACGCACCGGCCCCGGACATGGGCACAGGCCCCTGGCTCCACTGGCGACCGGCACGCAGGCGCGGACCAGACCCCCGCCGCGACCCCGCACGCTTCCGGGCCCGACGCCCCGGCCCCAGCCCGTCGGCCTGCTTACCGGCATCATTTTGGACCCGAACCGCATCAAAGCGGGTGGCCGAACGACGGCCCCGAGCCGAGCCGAGACGCACCGAGAGGTGCGGGGGAGGGGAGCGCAGAGCCAGGCCGCCCCAGAGGCGGCGGACCTGTTGCGAGGCGGCGGCGGTGGGTAGGTGGCTGGGCGGCGCGCCGGCCCGCACAGACCTCCCTGCCGGCTGGGGCCCCTCCGAGCCCCGGCCCCAACCTCCGCGAGGCCCCCGGACTCGGCTTTGTCTTCGCGCTCGCGACGGCCAGGCTGCCTTCTCCTCCTCCGAAACCAACTAATCCCGGGGCCAGGGCCCCGCGGAGCCCGTGAGGCCCCGCCCCCCGCTCGAGGCCCCGCCCTCAGCGAGCGGGCTGGGCCTGGGATGAGAGCCCGCGGGGGCGGGAGCGCGCGCCTGCGCGGGCCCGCGGGCCGGGGGAGGCGGGGCGGCGGGCACGCGCTCGGGGCGGGAAAGCGGCGCCTTTTTCTTTCTTTGCAGCGGACGACGTGCCCTCGGGGACGCGCGACGGAGCGACTCGAGCGCGAGCCTCGTCGGTGAGCCGGAGGCTTGGGAGGCGGCCCCTGGGGAAGACTTAATAGTAATGAAAGACAAGCAAGGAGCAAAAGAGGTGCGGCCGTCACCTCCACTGCAGTTTTCCAGCCGTGCTGGGGGGGTTGAACACTTGATCTTCGGGAATCCCTGGGCCGAGACTCTGCGCCTGGACTGGGTCCTCCCCTTCCGCCGCTGGGCTCGCCAGGCGACGGGACCCTCGTGGGCGGACCTGACCCGCCACCGGGACGACCCATTTCCCTGGAGACCCCGAGGACCGCCCGGTCCCAACAAAATGGAGATTGGCGGTGGCGGTTCAGTTCGCAGCACGTTCTGGGAGTTCCTCGTTGAAGGAGCTCTCAGCTGTCAGCCTTGCATCTCCTTTGGCCGTTGCCCAAATTCTATAATGTGTGACTCTATAATTTACAAAAAGTACGCTTAAAAAATGACTAAAGTAAAATGAAAATTGTTTGCCTAGTTTATCACAATAAAATAGGTAAAATAACTTCCCCCAAAGGTTAAAAATGTGTAAAGCAACATTCTGAGAAGCTTCTTTCCTGCTGCTTAAGAATACATTGGATTTCATACTGTCCTCCTTGCAGGGATGCCAGCGAAGGCCCAGGAAAACAGCAGTGGCTCTGCTTGAAAGAGTAGCCCAGCTGGTTCTAGCACCCTCTTCCACCTTCCAGGAAGATGGACTCCAGGAACCCCAACTCCAGGAGCGTCCCTTCTGGTAAAATTGTCCATGCTACTCACTCAGAATCACTTCTCTCAGAGTCTAAAAAGTTAAGTGGAGCAAAGCACCTGGATTTATCTAGCTTCAAGGGTGGACCGTTCTTTCTTAGTCCATCAAACTCCATCGAGCACCATCCCAGCTACACATCTAGAAATACTCAGTTATGGCTGATTAATTAGAATTCAAAGTTCTCAACTCTCAAATCTACTTATTTTAAGAGAATTGTCCTGAGTTTAGTAAAGGGAATTTAGCTCTTAACTGGTTCAGTAATTTTTTTTTAAATATGTGGGTCGTTCCCTGGCAGAGTGGTCAGGCTTTGGGTGTGTTCTGAAGCCAAACTCACAGAATTTCCTGACAGATTAGATACGGACTATGAGAGGAAGAACTCAAGGATAAGCCCAAGGTTTCTGTCTGGAAGGATGGAGCAAGTCACAAGGAAGAGATCTGTTAAATTTGAGAATCTTAATAGAAATAAAAGAAACCCTAATTCTGAAATTTAGCACATCTGTGGCAACCTGCAGCTCACAACAGGACTATTTAGCACCAAAATGCCTACCTCCTAGTCCACTGGGTTTCATTATTTTTCTTGCACTCAAATCTCAGAAATATCCTAAGCTATCGTGATCCATGTCATCCAGAAAACCTCCCGTTCTCAACAATGAGAAGCATCTCTCTCTACCGCCCCCCCAAAGACTGGTCTCGCGATAGTAAGTTACTCGTGTACCTAGTATGAGCATGGCAGCCCCTTCATTGGCTTATTAAGACGATTGCTTGTTTCGCAGATACCCTGCCCGAGGAAAGGGACAGCACCTGGCACTTTGTCCCGAAACTCCCTTCTAGCCAATTGAGAATTCCCTGCTGACAAATTGCCAAATGGCAAGTATGTTTACGTTGAGTTTTGTTTTCCTTTCTTCTTTTTTTTTTTTTTAATCATAGAAGCATGAAGCCAAAAAAACAAACCAAAAACCCTTGTCTAAGCTTTGGTTTCATGCTTTCAAATTCTGTGCTATTCACGAAAGGCTCTCAGGTGGGTTCTTGTCTCCCCTCCACGCTTCTTCACTTCTGCCCTCACCTGCCCAGTCCATCAGGAGCCTCTCCTGGCTTCTCCCCACCCCGCGATTCTGTAGTCAACCCCCAAAAAGGGAAGTGAAATGCCTGCCAGCCGGGACCTATCTTCCCTTTTGAACCTCACCTCACTGTCAGGCAGACACAGTTAATTATCTGTTTGGCTTGAGTTCAAGTGGGCGAGTTCCCAACTTTCTCCCCACTCCCCACAGAGGTTCCAAACCTCACGTGCCTCTTGCCTCTCAGAAGCTCAGCTCCCACCTTACTTAGCCAAGAAAATGGAGGCTGTGGGGGCTTCCACCCTGGTAGTCCACCTCCAACCCCAGCATGCCTCCTTCTCTTTCTTCCCACTCCTTTGGTTGATTCGTTTCACTAATACTTGTGTGTGTGCATTTCTATTTTTGCCAGGCACTGTTCTAGCCTCTAGAGATACCACCGTCAACACAACAAAGACTGCTTTCATAAAGCTTATATTCTAGTGGGGAGCTAGATGACAAAAATGAATGAGGTGATAACATATTACTATGGTGGGAGGGGACTGTTATCCACCCACTTGAAACCTCAGATACTCCGTTTTGGTTTTTTTGTTTGTTTTTTGTATGTGGGTAGCTCCCTGGCTGGGAATCTAACCCAGGTCGTAGCGCTGACAGCGCCAGCGCCGAAGCCTTAAGCCACTACACCATCAGGGAACTCCCCAGATACTCTGTTTTTAGAGGATTCTTAACCTACAAATGTATTCAGTTCTTCACTGCATTCCCCTCAGGTTAGCAGGAATTCAAGAGAGAGAGCTGGGGCAGAAGCTCAAGTTTCAAGGCTCCCGGCCTGTATCCACACCTTCCTCTTCGCCTTGAATACCTTCCCAACCCCTTACCTTGTGTGGTAAGCTTCTACTCATCTTTGACATGCCTACCTAAATGTCATCTTTGGAAGTCACATATGATGTTTCTCAAACAATAGCTCATCTATATTCAATAGCTACACACACACACAAACACACACACAATTTATTTATTATGGCACTTACCATATGACATAGCAAAAAACCATATCTGTCCCCCCAACTAGAACCCAATGACAAAAACTAGTTGTTACTCATTTATTTGTGTAGCTTCAGCCCTAACATAGCACGTAGTGGGTACTTGATAAATGTATAATAAATGTTAATAAGTGTTTCCCGTGCTGTCTTTCCTCTTTGCTAAGTATAGTGGGGTTCTGTCCCTGGCAGATCTTCCTGCCTCTCCTCTCCCTCCCATTCCTTTCCACCGAGGGGTCAGCCCTCCTCCTGATTTTGATTACCGATGACCAAAAATGATATTTACATTTTTTTAATGGTTGAGAGGAAAAAATAAATCAAAAGAAAAAGACTGTTTTGTGACACATGAAAGTAACATGACATTCCAATGTCAGTGTCCTTAAGTAAAGTCTTACTGGAATACAGCCACACCTACCTCTTTATGTACTGCTGGTGGCTGCCCTCGCACTGCAGCAGCCAAGCTGAGTAGTTGTCATGGAGAATACATGGACTGCAAAGCCTAAAATAGTGACTATCTGGCCCTTTAAAGAGGAAGTTTGCTGACTTCTGCTCTACCTAGGAGCAAGAATATTCTTTTCAGCAGAAATATAAACATGTCAAGCCCACACTTAAAACTCCTCAAAGCGGATGGGTATATGGATGGGACAGGATTGATGGTTGAAAGGTAAGGTGGACACAATTCAGTCTGTAACAGCCAGTGTTTTGGACATTTTCCCAATCCTATGGGCACAAATTATATTCATCACACCCCCCCCCCAAAAAAAAATTCCATCTCATAAACAGCTACAAGAGGTTCTGGTTGCATGAGGGTGAAAGAATCTATGGAACTCAGACCCATTGCTAAATATAGACCTAAAGTGGGCCCTTCTGATGATGGGCCCCTGAGGCCATCATCCAGAAACCACTAGATTTATAATTACTATGCAGCATTTGAAAGGAAAGAAAAATCCACTTGTGAGATTTCAGAACGTGAAACTGAGGCTTCACCATGAGTGAGCCTAAAATACTGGGAATAGACATTTTCAAGTGCTGAGATGTGTCAAAGGCCATTGGCCGTCACAGAACTGCACCTCCAGGGAACCCCCAAAGGACCATTTCTTAAAGTTATTGACAGTCCCTTGAATTTAGCACACAATGTTTCACAAGCAATTAAGCATTACATGAATGCAATCATGTTGCTACTATAAAAACTTTTTTCCTAATAGTTAAACAATTAGAAAGAAAAAAATTAATCAGAAAGTTCTCTATACCTTCATTTAAGCCCCATTCGGAGTCTATGACTCACTTCTAGAAACAGTTATGTGTCATACTTTAGTGTTATTAATGGACAGGTGAGAACATTCCACCGCACCCCCAATTGTTGCCCAATGTAGATTGAGGAAGAGTAACATTTCTAAAAGTCTTGACTGAACTCAGTTTTTACTGCTCTCATTAAGGCCCAGAGAACGTTTTTAAAAGGTCCACAGAGAAAATAAACGTTGAAAACGATAAAGCTGAAAAAAGAGAGTATTGTCTAGTTAGAGAGAATTTTCACTTCGAACTGAACCCTCAAGCTATAAACACTGAAGATTTTTCTCCTCTTAATTTGTTTTCTGAAAGTGTTTATAAATTGATGTGGGGGGGATCTATTCTCAAACATAGTTCACATTTACTACATCTACTAGAATAAATATAAAGTTTAAAAAGCAATCAATTAAGGCATACTTGTACATACTACAAAAGACCAACTGCAGCAAGTTTTCTCTGTCCATTGAAATTACCTTTATTTACCAAAAAGCTTCAGTTCACACACAACTTTTTGGTTTTATTCACTAAACCCTCCTGAATGTCTGTTACAAGCCAAAAACTGCCTGAGGTGCATCTGTGTGAACTAGGTGCACAGATAGCATTGAAGACACTATTTTAGGAACGCTTTGTGCAGGGAATCTTTTCATTGCCGCAGTAATTGTGAGGTTGGTGCTTTTGTTGTCCTCGTTTTATGAATAAGGACCCCGAGGCACAGAGGAGTTAAGTAAGTTCTCTGAAGCCTCACAGCTGGTGAGTGGCAGAAGCTAGGATTTAAACCCATGTGCTTTGTAGGGTCTGCACTCTCAATCCACTCTGCCATTGTCCTTTCCTGACCTCCTGTCCTTCAGTGCTTCCGTACTGAGTGCCAGGAGGCAGGGAGTACAAAAGTAAGTGAGGGCCCAGGCGCAGGCAGCCTCGTGGAGGAAATGTACCTAGGAGCACGTGAGTGAAGTCACGTGAACAGGTGCTCCGGTGGAAGTCCGCACAGGGAGCAGTCACCAGTCCCCTGCCCCCTGCAGGACTGGACTGTCTGGAACCCCTCAGAGAGCGGAGAGCTCACGAGCTGGGTCTCAAAGATGCACTTGGCCCAGACGGTGTGTTTTCTGTTTCATTTGTTCGAAGCCGGGATTATTTACTAGAAGGAAATGTCATTTCACTTCATCTAAGTTTCAGTGAGTGTCTGCTGGAGGCATAGCAGTGTGAAATGGACAAGTAAGACATAATCTGTGCCCAGAGGAGCTCGCCAGCTCAGGAGCGGGGACGTGCAGGTAGAAAAACTCACCCCGGGGCCCACCATTTTCTGTGTGCCAGGCATCATGCTAAGCTCTTTTTCCATATAAGCTTCACTATAAGGAGGTACTATTCACCGATAGGGAGGTACTATTATTCCATTTTACAGGTAGAGAAACCAATTCCTAGAGATGCTAACTCGTTGACTCATTCAATAAATACTTACTCAGAACTTACTATGTACCGGTGATGCCAAAACAATGTAGCCCACAGTATTTGTGTGAGACATAGTGATGTCATCTATGTCTCACACAAATACTGATGGTAACCACTTTGAGCCCCTCTTCTAATTGCAGAAGCCAAACGTGACTTGTACCCATCTTTTGTTATCGGTATATACTGAGTATTACAACTTTAATAGCGTTTTTTCCTTTCTTAAAATGTGCGTACACTTTTTTGGCTCCCTCTGTACATGCCAGCTACAATTCTAAGCTCTACACATAGAATGGTGAGAAAGAGTGATAAGGTTCTCCTCTGCTGTCTAGAAGTTTCTGTTCTGAAGATAACAGATGATAAACAAGTAAACAGGATAAATGCTATGAAGAAATTAAAATAAGATGATGTAATAGTGACTGGCGTGGGGCAGGTATTTTAGAAATGGTGGTCAGGAAAGTTCTGTCTAAAGAGATAACCTCTGAACTGAGATCTGCATGACAAGAAGACCGGGATGAAGAGAGTCCCCAGCACAGGGCACAGCACATGCAAAGGCCCTGAGGAGAGTCCCTCACCCTAAATCATACTGCTAATAAACAGCAGGGATGATAATCAAATCCAGGTCTGCCGAAGGCCGAAGCCCACACTCTACCACTAAGCAAACTGTCTAAAAGAACAAACAGAATGCTCCGCATGTTGTCATCCCTAAGTGTGTTTATAAATTCCCTTGAGTCAAATCCAAAGAAAAGGGAACATATGGAATCAAAAGTCAAAACAGGTGAAAGACTACAAGCAGAAAGGCTTCCTTAAGACAGGCGCTACGACAACAAATAAAGCATTGTCTTGCACAAGCTGTATCCAACCCAGCTTCATCTAACCCTGGTCTTAACCTCAACCCATTATGCACCCTCGGTTCTTATCTTCCACTGAAATCCCTTGTGGGCTGATGGAAGGCAGCTCCAAGACTTCAGATGAGGCCTTCGGGTAAGCGTAACGGTCAAAAATTCTTCTAGCTTCTCACCAAGTGCGAGCAGAGAACAACTCAGTGCGGAGGGTCCCTACTTCTGGGGGTTCCGAGGGATGACGGGTCCGGAGCCACCGTGCCAAGAGGTTCTGCGGGAGACCGGGCAGGGTTGGCTGGTCAGGTGTGATTAAACTGGTGTGCGTATGGGAAAGGGTGTAGGTTCAGACACGAGTTGTTACTGAGATGGTAATCATAAGGTAAGTGGCAGAGGGCCAAACTGTGGGCAGGGCAGGCTCAAGTTGCCAGGCAAGTTGTCATCGACAAGGAGAGTAGAAAACCTGCGCGAAACATAACACCACGCCTGAACCTAAGAGAGACGTGTTGTTCTGACACCTCGCTGAGACAAATGAGCCCATTTTAACTCAAGTCAGCCTGGACTGAACTGAACAGCTTTGTTCCGAAGAAATTTCATTTCCTCTTAAAGGGCTGGGCCCCTTCTCTGCATCCGGGTACAAAGAGTGATACACTCCAGCTCAGCTGGGAGAGGAAGCTTTCAGCTTAATTTCCTTGCTGATAGTTAGGTGCTTCTGTAGGATGCGACTTGTGTGTTCTGCCTGTGCAATCTGTGGGCGGTGGGCAAAGGTGCTCATGACTCTGAGATCTGTAGAGGCAGCTCTTCTAAAAACAAGATGAGTCAATAACCACATTTTTTTATGATTTAATTAGGAAAAATTCCATAAATACTAGTAATAGGAACTACCTTCGATTTTCAGCTTCATGCCAGACCCTGAAACAACATACCTTATTAAATCCTCATAATGACCCTATGAAATTGATGCTATTACTAGCCCCCGTGGACTTATAAGAAAAAATTTGGGATTTAGAGAGATGAGTGACCTGTGTAAGGTCACATATTAGTGAGAAGCAGTGGCGGGTCTCCTTACTGTGCTAGGTCTGTGCTCTTCTCTTATTCTTCTAACCGTAAGTGAAAGATAAATTGGAGCAGTAACCATGGCAGCAGTAAGGGCAGCAGCTACAACTGTGAGGTTCCCCAACAGGCCTGAAGTCTGTCACTTTCGTTAGGATGCTCAAGGCTGCCATTCAGCTGGGGCTGACACATTAAACCTTCAAGAAGGATGTCATCATATCCTAGAATCACATGATAACTGAAAGAGGTTTCCTTTGGTCAGTTCATCTGGTCCTTCCTATGGACACAAATGCAGGAGTGCCCACTCACCAGACGACATCCCCCTCGAATTCAAGTCTACCGAAAGTTCCTGGTGACGAAGAAGAAGGTCATACACTACAGTGTCATCAGGTGGGGCCCAAATACGTCTTGTGGGTCTGAATAGTCCTGGGAAGGACATCCGTGCATGCAACAAGGATGTCTTCCGGGACTTGGGGTTTAACTGATAGAACTTGTTGAACCGGAAGACAGCCTGCCTGACTGCTCCCCAGTGGCCAGGGTGAGATGGAGGTGGAGCCCCCTATCTGCACTCAGACACAGCAGGCAAGCTGGCGCTGTCATCTCTGGGGACCAGTGTGTGACCGCGGGATGCTGGAGAGATGTGCGGGCTCGCAACACTAAAGCAGCCGGTAAGTTGGGCCCGTGAACCCAGTACTGGTCGAACCTGCTCAGGGAAAGACATGTCTGCAGACCTTGGTGGGCTGTGAGAGTGGGAGTGGCTCCTTCCCATACCGTATTTTTCCATGTATAAGATGACACTTTTGTCTAAAATTGTTAGATCAAAAATTGGGGGTTGTCTTATACATGGGAGTAACCCGTTGAGAGGGTGTCTTAACGTTGGCTTAGAAAAGTAGACGTCATCTTATACATAGAAAAATACGGTAATACCACCAGCCTCAGTTATGAATCTTAAGTCTGTCTGAGACCAAGTTTAAAGGAAAAAAAAAAAAAGGCCCTGGGCAATAATAAATAAAAAGAATTTTCAACAGGGTAGAAGAAAATGACCCCTAGTGTGTTCATTTTTGGGCACCAGGAACTACAAGGCAGCAACAGATTGATTTGTCAAGAAATCAAGAGCTACCGAGTCTCTGTTCATAGGTATTTTTCAGACCTAAGTGGGCCCTTTAACACCAGACAGCCTGAGTCCACCTGTCTAGCTCTGCCCCTAAAGTCAAACCTGTTTGGTGTCTAAGAACTTCAGACCCTGGAAAGAAATGCAGCAGAGTGGCTAACATCATGGAGTCAGCGTCGCACAGAACCATACCGGAAGCCGCCCTTGCCCCTTAATAGGCTGTGTGGCATTGGACAACGTATTTAAATGTCTGGAAGCCTCAATTTCCCCATCTGTAAAATGAGGAAACCGGTATTGAGTTCTCAGGTCCCTGTGAGAATTAAAGGACAGAGTACACATAAAACATTTCACCCTGAACCTGGTCCGTAGCTACAACGATTTTTACACAGAGCCAGTGGCGGACCGCCGCTCACCGGGACCACTGGCTGTTGGTGCTGATGATGTAGACTAGAGCAAACCCCTCTGGGAAATCCTGGGTGTCTCCTCTGTCTGGGGACCAAGTCTCCCCTGACTCAGAGGCCTGGGTCCCCCTGATCATCATCGTTAGGTCCTTTCTTCTCCAAGCAAAGTGGCTATTTAGTCATGCAGTCACCTTTTATTCAAGCCATTCCTGCGCAAGTCGATGCTGTCTCAAAGCCCTGACTCTTCGTAAGCCTCGGTTTTGTCTCAAGTGGGGATAATAACCCCTGCTCTTCCTACTGCACGGGCTTGCCGTGGGGACCCGGTACTTTGATGTATGCAAAGTGACACTTCACGGGGAACGTGAGGTTTCGGACCAGATGCCTGGCCCAACTCCAGAAGCAGCAGCTGGGAGAAGTGGGAAACAATGAAAGAGCAAGAGCAAGCATGGGAACAAAACTCAGTGAGGAAGCTGGCCACCAGGCACAGCCCTGGAAGAGGGAAGAGAACAGAACGTGGTTCTTGCTCATCAAAATGGCCCAAGGCTAAGGCAGGATGTGCAGGGTGTGTGGTCAGCGCTGGGTCTGGACCCAAGCACTTACCGAGAAGGTTGGGGAATGAGATCACCCCGCTGCTCACTAGCTGTACCTCACAGCACTGGTGCTCCCCACAACAGCGAGCGGGCTGCGGAGAGGGAGGGCACACCTCTGGGTGCAGGTGTGACAGCTGCAAATGACTTGCTACCCAGGTGCATCAAGCACCAGCAGCAGCACTGCATACCGAGATAATCTGGGGGTGACCAGCGCCCCCCTCAGGGACCTGGCAGCTGAGAGGCAGGCCAGGATGTGTAGGACTCCACCTGTGGTTTGTACGATGGCCGCAGGAAGTGAGAGACTTGTTATCACGTCACAGTCTGAGCATCTCCAGAGGTTGAGGGGCCCAGGAGAACGGATGATACAGATGTGAAAACACCACAGATGGTATGAGGTCATACCAACAGGTTCAATGACGTTATAAGACACTGAATAAACAATTAAGTTATGATTTAATAGACCATTGCAAAAATAAACTGCTGTTCAATTAAAAATCACATTTTGGGAGTTCCCTGGTGGTGTAGTGGCTAAGGCTTTGGTGCTGCCAGTGCTGCGGACTGGGTTCGATTCCCAGCCAGGGAGCTACCCACATATAATAAATAAATAAATAAAATCACATTTTGTTCTGTGTGGTGAGCACACAGGGCAGCACATACATGATGTAATAGAATTATACACTTGAAACATAGATAATTTTACGAATCAATGTCACCCCATACATGTAATAATAAAATAATATTTTTAAAAGTTCATCTTTATGTAATTGTGAACTCTGTGAAGGCATTAAATTTAAAATTTAACATTATTGTTTTACAAGTCTGAACAAAGTTTATAGTTCTCCAAGTTGAACCTGTTTCAATAATTATCATATGCACAAAATCTGTTATACATGCAACCATATAGCCCTTTTCTGATTTAAAATATATATCAGGAAGGTCTCTAAACTGTTTCAAAAAAAAAAAATAGAAGAGGTCATATGCCCAAACTATCACTTAAGAATAAGTCATTTATATAGTTGATAATATCATGTGATTATTGTAAATTTTATTAACCACCAATTGTAATGAATGAATCCTAAATATGAAACTACAGAAAGAAAGAGAGAGAGAGAATTGGGAAGTTTAAACACTGACTGGATATTTGATGATATCCAGAATTATTGTTTGTTTTCAGTGTGATAATAATGTGGAATTTGCTTCAAAATAATCAGCAGACAGTGGAAATGGGTGAGGATATGGATGAGACCATGTTGACCACTCGTGGGTAGTTGCTGAGGCTGAGATGGATACAGGAAAGATCATGACACGTGAGAATCTCTCTACTTTTGTATGTATTTGAAATTGTGTGCCATAAAAAATTTTAAAAATGAAACAAATTTTAAAAGTAAATCCTTTTAACTATACAATGACTTAGACAGATTACTGCCCAAACTCACTGAAAAGTTACCAAAAATATAAAGGAAGATGTAGAATGTGAAAAAATAAGACTGATCAGATAAATTGATAATATATGGTAATACATCTAAATCTAAAAATGCATTGATCATTAATAGTAGCAATAATCATTATAATAAGTTTTTGCATGTTTAAAAACAAACTAAAACTAATACCAATATCAGGCTAAGTATGGGAGGAGAATCTGCAAGGAAGTTGAAATGCACTAAATTCTTGCCTCATTCAGGAAGAGGATATAAATACTGAATAACTTCAACCTTTGATAGACAAAAATAGGTATGTATGCTAAAATTTTACAGTAACCCCCAAGATATAGCACCTAGAATTATAATTAGAAGAATAAAGAAAAATGTGTCAATTCAATAGAAGGCAGGAAAAAAGAAAGAAGTAAATAAATGGAAAAAAAGAAAACACAAAATTAAATAGTAATGACAAGTCTAAATACATTAGTAATCATGATAAACGTAAATGGTAAAACATATCGATTGAAAAGCAGACTCTTAGATTGGATGTTAAAATTCCAACCTAATGCTCTTTTATAGGACATACACCTTACTACCTATAAAAAGAAAATGCATATCTCAAAAAAATGGTTAAATGTAAGGAAATAGCACTCGAAGAAACAGAGAGGAACATGTCTTACTTAACCCACCAAGAAGACATACCCAAGAAAGCCATGAACAATGCTTGCAAAAATTATATTTAAGAACTTCCTTCCCTCACAATGAACATCGTCACCACGTGCTGTGAGGCGCACAGACAGGAGACAGCTGCCATCAGAAGGGGGCAGAAAAGGCTGGTAGGATAGCAGAACTCTAAGAATGACCGCATTGACCCTCACCCTTACATGATCTCGTCTTTTTTGAGGGTGGGTGGAAACTGTGAACATAATGAGATACCATGCCCATGAGCATGTTCACTTTATTTGGCAAAAGGGAGCTTATCCAGGTGGGCCCCATCTAATCATTAGAGTCTCCTGGTAGAACATGGGTTCCCAAGAGGTGGTAGCATACCCCGGGGCTGACATGCTGGGCCGCTCAGGGGTACGTGGAAAATAACCAGTAATGGTGAAAAATACAAAACATTCGTTATGGGACAATACATGCTAAGCTTGGATCACCGTTCATGGAGACACTTCAGAATCAGATCACGTTAGGGAATGGTGACGGGTGGGGCCGTGGCCATGAACCCTCCCCCAAACCGCTCTCCTACCAATCATGATGCACGGTTTCAGGACAATCCATTTGCGACGTTTCTAGAATGTCCCCAATCGCTTCGCAGACTTTTGGCTAAGATCAAGTGTAGAACTTCCCCAAACATATAAATATATCTGTAGCCAAACTGTTTGATCAGGTTAGTTATTGAGTAGAACTAAGTGTGTTGTCTTCAATCGTGGTTTTTTTCAAGTAGTTTTTTAAAATTTAATGTTTACATACTTGATCATCATTAGCAATATTTAACTGTGTTACAAATACTATAAAATTAAATCTGTGGTTCGTACTTTTAGTACAAACTTAGAACCTCATTTCCTAACTTACAATCTCATTTCCACTGTTTTGCATTAAGATAGGCACTTAACAAAAGTGTATTTAAAAACAGCTGTTTTAAAAAACAAGGGATACAATTTATAGAAATAGGTGTAAAAGGGGTACACGAGTGGGAAAAGGTTGGGAACTGCTGTTCGAGAAGAAGGAAACTCAAAGTGTGAAGGGAAATTGGCCGAGGTGAGGGGCACCGCATGGAAGAACCCGGGGGGTGACCTCCAGGAGCTGAGAGTGACCCCAGCCAATAGCCAGCAAGAAGAGGAAGGACCTCATTTCTGGAAGTGCAAGGAAGCGAATTCAGCCAAACCCCCGGATGAGCTGGAAAGGGCTTCTATCCCAGAACCTCCAGGCACAAGCCCGCCTCATCGGACACCTGGGTTTCCACCTTGTGAGACAGACCCCCGGCAGAGGCCCCAGCTGAGCCCGCTCAGCCTTCTGACCCACGGAGCTGTGAGGTAAGACGTGGCTGTTGGCTGAAGCCACTAAGTTTGTGGGCATTTGTTACGCGGCAATCGAAAAGTAATGCAGGTGACATCTGAACTGTCCCTGGAGGGATGGATGGGTAGGATTTCAAAATGTAGAGGAGAGGAAGGAGCTCTCCAGGCAGAGGGGAGGACAGGAGCAAACGTGAGAGGCAGGAAGGTCTGCAGGCGTCCAGGGAGCAGCAGATAACGCTGGCTGGCGCCCGGTGTCCCATCAGGTCTAGGAGTTCGAAGCCAGCTCCCCGGGGCCTGGAATGCTATCCCAAGGAGTTTATCTTCTCTCCAGGATATCAGGAAGCGATAGGGAAGAACTTCAAGCCGAGGAGGACGTGATCAGAGCTGTTCTTTAGGAAGATTAAACCGACAAGTGTGGGATGGACTGGAGGCAGAGACACAGAGCTAGGAAGACCAATGAGGAAGCTATCACCATTGCCCGGTATGCCAGGCACCGTGGCACCCACCTCCCATCCCCTCAGCCCCCTGTGATTCCAGGTGACATTCAGTGGTCTTCCACTTAACTGTCCCAGGCTTTCTCCAAGGTTCTGAGAGCCCACCAGGCCCCGGGGCAAATGCAGCTCAGAAGTGCAAGGTCCCTCTCAACAAAAGGGGGACAAAAGCACTGAATACACGTTTGTCCCTGTCCTTCAGGTGGGCTACTCGGTGACGCATTCTCTACCCTTCCCAACAGGTCCCAGTGGACGCACATCTCCATTGCCCACGGCAGTTCGGACCCTCCATGACGCACGCTGGGACTGGCTTTTCCTCCTTCCCTGCCTCACTCCCGCTCCCTGCATCTAGGGCCTTCTATCAGGCCCTGCTTGGGGAAGATCCACACTAATACATCCAGCAAAGGGAACCCACCCCAGGCTGG
Organism: Lyroderma lyra; assembly: GCA_004026885.1. Classification (NCBI taxonomy): domain Eukaryota; kingdom Metazoa; phylum Chordata; class Mammalia; order Chiroptera; family Megadermatidae; genus Lyroderma; species Lyroderma lyra. The sequence continues at coordinate 1,847 of PVJL010003816.1, read as the reverse complement.
TAATGCAGATGGTAAACGGAGAGCAACAGCACACCCACAGAGGGCGCAGCAGACGGCGCCTTTCAGATACGAAGGGGGAAAAGCAAAGAGCCCAAGGGGACCCCGGGCTTTCAAATCTGAGGCGCTTTTGCAGGAAAACCCATGCATGAAACGGAAATGTGTCATTTGTGCCGACCTGGAACTAACATTTACACAGCCATCAATGATACTTAGGTGTCCTAATCATAGAGCCATATGCCATATTCATCAATTTCATGTTCTATGCCCAGTATCCCACTTGTCATAAATTACTGTGTCATCCACACCAACTGTTATTTGGGTAAAGAGGTGGAGAGCACTGAAAAAAGTCCCAGATGGTACCAACAGCTCTTACAATATCACACCCCCATGTGGGTGCCACTGGTGGCTTGGCCTGTGGTGGTCACATCATCACCCAGGCCTTTGTCCAGAGTCACCCCATCACATGCCCGGTGGGATTCTGCTTGGCTAAGGTACCCCGCACCTGACTGTTCACAATCCACTAGAACCAGAGTAGAGTTTACTTCCCGGGGTAAAAAAGTGCAAGATTTTGTCTTATACTTCACAAACAACAACAAGAACAAAAGATGGGTATTTTTCTGAGCCTCTAGCAAAACTATAGTATCATAGTTTGACCTCAATTATGTGGAAATAAAAACAAAATCTAGTACCCAACATTCTAATACTCAGAACCAAAGATGAAATCTTAAGTTTTGACAAATGTCTTCCCTCCTTAAAGAAAAATTAAAAAAAGACATCACAAGGTCCTCAAATAATGAGGGCTCTCATTTACTGAGTGCTTAAAATTGATTGAGCACTTCTGCAAGATTATGGTATGAAATTCTCACAACGGCTCCACGAAGAAGTTATTAGGTCTCCGTTTTACAGAGGGAAAAAACCAACCACTCCAAAAAGTTACAGTAACCCGAGCCAGGTTAAGTGGAGGAGCTGTAATTAAAACCAGCTCTGCTTGATTCCAAACCCCACTGTTTCTACTGTGTAATCCTGACTTACCTGGGGGCTTGGCAGCTGATAGGCCACATGGAGAAGACAGGTCAGCACTATTCCCTTCGGGTCAACAGCCCTTGATCTCTTACCTCATCCTTGTGATGACAACATGGGCTGTTCCATGTTGATTTTCAAAACAGGGGCAACTGCTTTGCCTAAATCATTTTGGATCAATACTGATCAGTTAACTCTAAAACTAGTGCACACAGTGGTCACTACCTCCCAACTCCACCCACGTATTACGTTTCCTAAGATGACTCATCCTATCTGGTCCTCATTCATGTATCAACCTGCCAACAACCCTGAAGGCATCCATTCACTGTGAGCTGTATCTCCTTCCATCCTCTGGGATTTCCACTTGAAAGACCTTCTGCCTCAGTGCCCACTGCAGGCTCACTCTCTGGTGCCTGGGAGGGGGCTGAATGAGGATTCCCACCATATGATTTTTTTAAAGTTTTCTTAGGGGAAACAGTCACCTGTTCACATAATCCTGCAATATGGTGAAGTGCTGGGACCATGGTGGAGTTCTGGGATGGTAGTGGCGTGCTGGGATCATAGCAGAGAGCTAGGATCATGGCGGAGAGCTGGGATCACGGCGGAGAGCTGGGATCACGGGAGAGAGCTGGGATCACGGTGGAGAGCTGGGATCACGGTGGAGGGCTGGGATCATAGTGGCGTGCTGGGATCATAGTGGCATGCTGGGATCACGGTGGAGAGCTGGGATCATGGCGGAGAGCTGGGATCATGGCGGAGAGCTGGGATCACGGTGGAGAGCTGGGATCATGGTGGAGAGCTGGGATCACGGTGGAGGGCTGGGATCA